>JAODAL010012939.1:0-93332 GCA_025379985.1 Phyllomedusa bahiana | reverse complement strand
GGGTTTGGTGTTTTTGCAGGTCATAAACGGGAGTGTAGAGCCAGTCAAAAGTCTGGTCAGGCCCCACTTTCCCCTGGTTGGCTTTTTTTCTGCAGCTTCTAAGGGCAGTGTAGGCAGTCCCAAAGTTGGCTCAGGGCACCACCTTTACCCTGGTCTGGTGTTTTTGCAGGTCAACATACGGGGCAGTGTAGAGGCAATCCCAAGTCTGGCTCGGCCCCCCCTTTACCTGGTCTGGCTGTCTAACTTTTTGCGCCTGGGTTTGGGTAAAGAATCATAAAGTTTTAAATTCTATGAATGGATGCGACGCCCCAGAACCCCCCTTCTTTGGTGTTTTTAAAAAGTTCTTTGGGCATTACAAATGCCTTATTGCGCCCATTTTGGGAGTGCCCTTTTCATACATTCTTTTTGGTTAAAAGTACCCCAGAAAACTGGCGCGCCGGTTTCTTACATGTCACCCTTAGGTTTTTTCACAGTCAACGGGGCGTATTTCAGTGTAACTCGCGGGGTGCGAAATTACGGGTGAAAAAGTCCCAGTCTTCGGTAATCCACAGTTCTATAGGAACTATGGATTAGTTCCCCTTCCCTGCTCGGTGAATTGGGGCGGGGAGATAAGTAACTGTGAATTACCCCCGGGGTATATTGCGCTGGTAATGATAGTTATGGGCCCGGGCCCCCCACCCCTCCCACCCCCCCCCCCGGCCCCCAGCGTATTGGGGGGTATTAGCCCTGCAAATACACCATGTGAACCTAGCCTTAGTGGTTACAGACACTTGAAGTGGTATTGTTGACATTTTCTCTCACACCTGGTAGGTAATTACTCTGGAACAGAGGAACAGTAGAATAGCTTTTGTAATTTATGCTGGAGCCTAAGAGACTGTTTTGCATACTACAAATACTTCAGGAAGTTAAAGGTATTTTCATCAAGCTACTATACTGTATCACACTACATCTCCGTCAATGCACTACAGCTGTAAAGTGCTGTCACCAGGACAGTAATAATAATAATAATCTTTATTTATATAGCGCTAACATATTCCGCAGCGCTGTACAATTTGGAGGATGAAAGTACAGACAAAAGAAATACATTGCACAATGAAAAGCTACTTACAGATGAGACACAAGGTGTGAGGGCCCTGCTCGCAAGAGCTTACAATCTATTTTTCAGTATTGACAGGACTGCTGTTATAGGTCGTAATCAATTTATTTATTTTTTTTTTTAAAAAAGGAGCCTGCTGATATGGTTCAAGGAACTGGTAATGGGCAGGGGACTAGATGTTTTGGCTTAATGGGGCCCTAAAATTACTGATCGCAGCCTTGCAGCTGTAACCAGAAGTCGGTATCGGGTAAAGAGATATTGTTAGCTGCTGTCTCAATGTGTCAGTGTCAGAAAATATTTGCATTTCCCATAAAATAACAAATCTCTGCCCCTCTTCTTAGAACTCTGCATTGTGCTTATTCTTCTTGAAAATGAATAAATAAATTGACAAAGTAGGATTACAAGTGAAAATATTTACTGAAACAAACCTATGAGGACGGCAGATCCTCTCCAAGGCCATTGAGATTCCTTCTTATCCCTTCAATAGTCCCAGAGAATCTAAAAAAGAAAATGGACAAGTCACAAAAATCTAAATGAGTCCTGCTAGTGTGTGTACTAGAAAGCTTATTGGGCTGTGAAATACAGCACAGGAGATATGCATCTATTTCCCAATGTACATCGTTTCCCACCACTTTTTATTACACTGTAAAGTTTAGAGGTTACAAGCACTTCCCTTTAAAAATGTCAAACATTCCTGAAAACCAAGAGTCTGTGACAGTGAGGAGTCAGACAAGAAGCCTGGTGCTTGCAGTTACAGGATGGCCATAGGTCTGGTTGACATGCCTTTTTCCCATTGTATTGCATTGAAAAGGCGCTGCTTTTATCTTTTTTTAAAACAGTGTTTAAGTAGTGAAACCAGCCAAGCAAAATTTTTTGTCGGGAAGAGCAGGTTTCGAGTAATGGAAAAGATTTTTTGGGGACATGTTGAAATTGGTGGGCTCGCCAGTTTTTTATTTGAGGATTTTAAAATTGTGAAGAGAATGAACCTGCCTTTTTGGGGGTTCAAAAAAATCTGGTGTTGGTATCCCTTGCCGTTTAACATATTGTGGCACATTCAAAAGGGGCGTGTTTGGGTTAAGGGCCCCACATTAAAAATTGTGCTTTACATTATGACGGATAGTCCTGTGTGCTTTACATGTATAAGTGAGGAGCATGCAGTAATTGGTGGTCTGAGCCCCTCTTACGTACAGTTGGTACTACATGTCCTGTGTGCTTTAATGTATTAGTGGGTGATGCAAGAAATTGGTGGTCTAGTAGGCCTTTTCTACAGTACAGTGGGGGACTATGTCCCGTATTTTTTTATTTTTTAGTGGGGTCGTGATTGGTGGGTCTAGTAGGCCCTCTACAGTACAGTGTGGTATACTGTCCTGTATGCTCTTAAAGTATTAGTGAGGTGCATGCAGTGATTGGCGGTCTGTAGTGCCTTCTACCGTACAGTGCTGGACACATTTTCCTTTTTGTCTTATTTATTAGTGAAATTTCATGCAGTGATTGGGGGGTCTTTTTAGGCCCTTACGTACGTGTAAAAATGGTGTTCTGTATGCTTTATATTATTGTGGGTGCTCAGTGATTGGCAGTCTAGTGTACTCTTACAGACATACAGTAAATGCCGGTCTAATGTCCTGTATGCATTAATGCATTGTGCGTGATGCAGTGAATGAAGTCAATGGCCCCCTCACAGTCGTGGGTCCCCATGTCCTGTACTGCTTACTTGTAGGGTGAGCGTCTCCTTTTGGGCACCAGGGGGGGCCCCCTTTTCTTTTTTTCTGGTATATTGCGTATAAAGTGCATGACCCAAAGAGACTCCTGTCCTCGTCATAAAAAGTGATTTTCAGCTTCCAGCAGCTCTTTCTGATGTTATAACTAAGGACGTGCTTTATCTGAATTAGTATCTGTTCCATTGTCTTTATTCTCCATTTTGCATTATATTACTGATATTTCGAGGCTTTAGTACCAATCACCAGTTCTCCATGGAGTTAAAGGAGTTGTCTCCCTACAGGGTTTCATAGGATACATGAATGAAATACTCTGTCACTTCCTGGTTCAGACTAACTGTAATTTGCATACAGCTCCATGGTGTATTCAACTCTGTGTTTTCAGTTGCTAATTAGTTCAGATTAGCTCAGAAGCTCTCTGAAACTACTAGCAGGACTTTTTATCTGATCCCTCAAACAAAAAGCCCTAATTAGATCTGTTTACTTTAGATAAATCAAGCTTTTTTACTGCTGCTCAGCACAGAGGCTGCTGTGACCTGTGTGATGACGTCACTCACTGCTATCACATAGAACAAACAGCAAGGGGGGAGAGCTGTACACAGGTCGGTTACTGAGGGAACTGAAATAGCCAGGGAGGTGATTAATTCACTTGTATCTCCTTAACAAAAACAGATGAACAAAGCAATATATTTGGAAAATGTCTTTATTTTGTGTTCCCTACAATTTGAAAGCTATTCTTTGTAGCGAGACAACCCCTTTAAGGTCTCAACAAATAATGGTTGTCCCAAACCCAATTATCAGTTTTGCATAGAGGTATGGTTTTAACAACAACAATGGTCATCCTGGAATCAATGTATATTGTATGTTGAGGAACCATTGTAGTTCTTCATAATCATCATCATTATGAATAATACAATATTAATGTGTTCTCATGCTTCAGCGCCAGACATCGCCAGCTGTTTTTTCTAATTCCCTTTCTTCCTGTTGAATCAGTGTCTGAGCTTACTTGGTATTCGGGTGCACGTCCAACACGGGGAAGGCCATATCACAAGTCACGCAGAGGCTCGTACCAATCACAGGCTACTACTCAGCAGGCCTATTTGCATTGGCTTCAGGACGAGGTGTACAGCTGCTGGAATGTTGTGCTGGTAGCATGGGGATATTTGGATGGCGTGGCACCTTGGCTCTGACACACACTATTTAATTGATAAAACACCTGCTGTAGCTGGGAATGGTGCCAACCACAATAAGCAGTGGGTAAAATTGTCTGCCAGCTATGGAGAAAATGCATTGTGAGCTGAAAAATGGCTCTACTGCAGCAACACCTTAAATCAACAAGGCAGATGGACCAGCCATATATCATACGGATATCAAGCGGATGTTATCTTACCGGCTTGGATTTTATGGAAGAAAACTCCTCTCCAAGTTAAAGGGGTTGTGTCACTACAAGGATTGCTGCTTTTTATGTTAAGGATCTTGCAAAAACAAGTCACTTTGCAATATATGTCCATTAACAGTTTCCTACCTATTCCTAGATATCCCCTCTTGTATGGGCTGCATCAGCTCCTCAGGTCGCTATAGCTACAGAGCTGTTTGATCTTTCCTGAGAGGCTGCCAGCACTGGTTGCTATAGCTACAGACCTGGCTCCTACTGCAGCCAAGTAGAAGCCAGTAAACACGCCCCTGAATTCAAAATGAAACCAAGAAAACAGGACTGAGGTAAAATGAATCAATGTAGTGACTGTTTCCCAGAGCCCACTCTTCACAGCCAGATTCAGGCTCCCACTTTCTGTTCAGGCTCTGGGCGGTTCTACAGCATCGATTGACATTTCAGCTCTGCTATTCCTAACTGAGCCTGTTAGAGGGGGGTTGGGGATGGAGGGCTCTAAACAGGAGGGCAGGAGGCTACAGAGCTCTAAAAGTTGAAAATGTGTCAGTCAGAAACATAAACAAGCTTCAAGAAACCTAAATGCAAAAAAGGGTGTGAGTTAGGCAAACTCATCCCCTAAAATGGGCATCCCCAGTCAGATTGGGTGAGTTTCCATGGGCAAGGCTAAAAATTCCCAGAATCGTGAGAAAAAAGCTTGGCAAGTATGGGCATAAGTTATGGGCATATGGTTATTGTTGGGGGCGTAGCAGGTTTGCCCTATAAAGGCCACTGACAAAACAACTAAATGTGATGCCAGAGTAACACACTGCAGCATTAAAGGGGTTGTCTCATTACATTGATCCATCTTACCTCAGTCTTGTTTTCTTGATTTCACTTTGAATTCAGGGGCGTGTTTACTGTCTTCTACTAGGCTGCAGTAGAAGCCAGGTCTGTAGCTATAGCGACCAGTGCTGGCAGCCTATCAGGAGAGATTGAACAGGTCTGTAGCTATAGCGACCTCAGGAGCTGATGCAGCCCATACAAGAGGGGATATCTCGGAATAGGTAGGATACTAGTAATGGACACATATTGCAAAGTGACTTGTTTTTGCAAGATCTTTAACATAAAAAGCAATCCTTGTAGTGAGACAACCCCTTTAAAGGAGTTACCCAACTTGAAATTGAGGGCCTATACCGAGGACAGGCCATTAGTATCAGACGGGTGAGGGTCTGCCTTCCTGCACCCACACCTGTCAACCTTTTAAAGGGGCCACAGCATTTTTAAGATTTTCAAGATATGCAATAGATATCCTATTGAAGAGAATGGAGTGGCATACAATACTATGCAATGCCCCTATGAAAATGCAGTATTTGCAATGTATAAACCATGTTAACCAATGTTAACACATTCAAGAGATTACACTGCTCGTACAAGTGCTGCAGAAGCTTCAGACAGCTGATTGGCGGGGTCACTGGGAGTAACCCCCATTCCCGGCCTGTGTGAGGCTGGGCAATGACCCCTATGGGCCCTACAGTAGTTAACCAATTTATTTTACAGAGTTTCTGATCTCTCTTACATTAGACCTTATTTTCTCTTGAAGAAATTCTGTTTTACTGTTTGCACAATAAATCCCGCTCCCTCTGCCAAGTGCTGAATTTACCTTTAATCAGTTCTGCACATAAGTACTAGTCACACATTTCAAGAAGGAAGACTTTCATTCAGTCAAACACTAGAGTCTTCCAACACATTCATTTGCTTTAAGAATTTTGATGATGTTGTCTCGGCCTTGAGAGTACAATTTATCACCGCGGTATCTGATAAACGCTGCTCTGGATTGATTGCGTTTTTACTTATCTGAAGCAAGCAGCCCCACATACAGAATTTGTAGTGTCAGAGAAATCGTGGGTCCTGTAGATTGAGGTTGGGGAACTCTGAGCACCCTGCATGGGCCAAACTTGATAGAGGTCCTCTCCTGGATTTCATCAATCATAGAAGCATGGAGTAAGGAGAAGGATCAAAAAAGGGTCGATTTATCATATTCTAGGTTTGACTCTATACAGATCTCATCTAACACTCCTGGATGGATGATAACTGCAGTCTCTGGATTCATTCATCTGCTGGACAGGCCCATGCTTCAGTACATGCCATATTCCGCAGCTTCTCTCTCCAACAAGAATTTCTTCTTTATGGAAGAATATGGTGGCTCCCAAGGCACATGGAGCACTTACATGATACTGACCCACTGGTACTTTATTTGGCACCACACAAAATCTGTGCATACCACTTTGTCACACGTATGACCATAACCATGGGCTTCAAACTGACATTGACAAAGCTGGAACTTTCTAGATGATTCCTTTAAAGGGGTTTTGCCACAATCTCATTTCATACCTCCTGCATCCAGCTCTTCAGCTCTGTGTGCTCAGAAGGGGGCGTGTGTGATTTGTTTGAATTGCATATCATGTGACCCAGCAGGATGACATCACCAGGCCTTTCCTCTCTCTAGTCAAAGAAAGGTCTGTTTATGTGTAGAGCTGTGAGTAGCTACAATGTAGTTCAGAAGCCAAGGGTTGGAGGAAACATACTTTGGGGCTATTTGTGGTGTTATCTGTGGTCAGTATGCTTTAATTGTCACTATTGATATGTCTTTTGACTTATGTCATGTATATTTTTTGTATGATTAATTAGCATGTTGGTACCTGGGTGATAGTTTTGTGTCCTTAACATGTCACCTTTTTAGCTACATATTGTTTAATTAATTGTGTTTAATATATATTTTATTATTCTTTTTCAATAAAAATTTTTGGTGTTTTAATGAAGATAGGTGTTTTTTGGTTGTTACTTTTGGCGGTAGTGTTTTTGTTTTTTTCTTCTACCTATCATTTATTTTGTTTTTTCTTGTTGGCGTTAATGTAGTTCAGAGGTAAAGTTTTTGCCTCACAGCACAAGGGTCCTAGATTCGAATCCCTGCAGGAACCAAACCTGTGGATTTTTTTTCTCTTTATCAATGCACAGAACTCATTGAGGTTTCTTTTTTATTTATTTGCACTGTTTGACTAATTACTAAGGAGGACAGAAGACAGGAGTAAAATGACAGCACCTGGGGTTGGACGCTCAGTAGCTGCCTGAGAGAAGAGGTGATGTCTGAGCATGTGCGACCAGGACTGAGGAGCTCTCAGCCTTGGTCGTATCCCCTGGAGACGAGCTGTAAACAATGGCTCCCTAAAGGAGCAGCTAAAACAAAGACAGTCCAGAATTTTTAATAATGATGAATGGTGAAAATGTTTATTATGTAATTTGCAGACTTCCCACGTCAATTTTACTTTGTGGCAGAACCCCTTTAAGAGGACATGTGGCCCTTCATGATAATGGATAGGAGTCATCATCTTGAGACAACCACCCTAAAACTACTTATGGCAGCACTGTCCACACCATCAAGACTACGGCAATAGTCGCTTGTTAGACAAACAACAGCAATGGCAATTTATAGAATTATATATCATTTTATTTGCCAGGAAATTCAACATTTAATTCAACACTTAAAAATTTAGCCAGAACAAGAAAAAAATCAGCACAAAAGTGATGTGATCCCATTACCATAAGACATTCTAATCCTTTATTACTCTAATGTTACGGCAATGTCTGAAGTGCTGAGTTTGCCTGGATGTTTTATTTGGTTCCCATTCTATAATTCTAGATTATTCAGGCTTCAGACACATTACAGATAAACCCGATCCCTCCAAATGCAGCATGTCAATTGATTTATCAGACATTTGTGACCGTGCCGGTTATTGTCTTACCTATGAAAGAAGTTTGGCAGTAAAATAATAAAATATCAACAATGTTAAGCACATAAATAATAATGTGTATTATGCAGCCTGATACACTGTAATGTAATACAGCTACAATCCTGTCATGGAAACTTATTAATATATACCCAGGAGTCTTTCCCATCCCCATCTTCTCCCAATCAGGGGCGGACACACTATAGATGCAATGTGTAGAACTGGATAGGAGCCCAGCAGGTCCAGGGGACCACTGTCACCTTGAAGCACCTTTCTACTGTTTATTAGATTGCATTGCAATATTAGGAGGACATATGTGGAGCTCTATGATGAGATATGGAATAACAAGGGGCCCATATACCTCTAGTGTCTGCCCCTGATGCCAGTGATGGTTGCCACATACAATCAAATCTTACTAATTGCTTAGTTAGTCTTATAGCAATAGTGGCTGCAGATGTGACTAAGCTACTGTTGGGGATCTGCACTATTTACTGACCACCACATTGAGGATAAGAGCAAGGGAACATAATATGATTCAAGCTCCAGAAGAGAAAAGTGCTCTTCACCATGAGAACTGTGAATCTCTGCATTATCCTGCCTGAGGAGCTGGTCACAGCAGGGTTTCAGATAACTACTTACTACTAAATAATATTAATACTTGCAGTCAGTAAGTTTAGAGATGCAACTAGGACCTAATAGATTTTATTTGTCATAGACGCTTATTCATCGGTGGGACAGAAAACTGGATACCAAGGAATGGAACATTTGTTTCTCTACTATATGGATTCCAAGGATATTAACCATCATCTCTAATGGACACTGAGGACAGTAACATCCTTCTTCCTACCGACCAACAAGGAATAAAACTCCTCCGGCCATATTGGATTCGAAAACATATTACCTTTCCCACTAGCCATTATGTAGAGTAAGCCTTGTTATAATAACAGTACATAAAGAACCAGAACTACTTATAAAGTATAAATCTAACTGTCTCTCCTCATGGACCTGGGAAAATAACATTGCAGTAGGGACAAAAAAATATAACCTCTTTTTCCTAACTGTAAGCAAACTAATACCCAGATGAGTCCCATTATTATGACTACTACCCACTTCTGACATCAGCAGAGCTCAACTCATGAAGAAAGTCCGTTTTCTGGACTACAGAAATGTATCGCTACTGTTTCTATGGGCTTTTAACGCGTAAAATGGATCAAGAATTAACATGTCAAATCTTTACGCAATGCAAAAACTTAAGTAAAACACGTGTTGTCTGAACGATGATATGTATTTTACATTGAAATCAATGCAAATCACACTGGAACATTACTAAATACATTTTGGATACGTAAAACATACCCAAAAACGTATTTAACAAACGCCGTGTGAACGTTCCCTATGGCTCCTGATTAGTTAGTAGTCTAAAGGTTACGTAGTTTCAAGGTAAGGTTGAAAAAATAGTATGTCCATCAAGTTCAACTAGGGAATGGGATAGGATATAGAGGTTCGGGTAAACTTATTCATGCAGAGAGGGGACGCTTTTTATTATAGTTTTGTGCTGATTTTAGTTAATTCCTTTTTGTTCAAAGACTCTTGTAAAAACAGGTTGGTCACAGGGCATTTGCTATTTCTCCCAGCGATCATCTGTAATGATAGAAGAACCTGCCCACAAGTGCAACTTTTTGCAGAACCACCTCAAGAGATATGAAGCAATACATGCTGCTGTTACATGCTATCATATTCATTTGCTGTCTATGTAGAATGAATGAGTCAGGTCTTCCAATGAGAGAAGAAGACATTGTTACGGCTGCTTTTCACTACAGTGAAGGCCTGGTTCATATCTCTGTCGGAGGTTCTGATCAGAATTTCACTTGCAGAGATGGAACTGGACCTGTTTTACAGTAGACACCGATTCAGACCTAACTTCAATGGGTCTGTTGGGTTTCACCGCAGTGTCTGTCCTTTTCTGTCATTCCCAACAGAATTTGAAATGGAGACTCAGATCAGAACCCCTGTTGTTAAAGGGGTTGTCTCATCTCAAAGTTTCATAGGATGCATGAATGAATTAATGCTGCTTTGCTCTGTCACTTCCTTGTCAAGCTGTCTATAATTAGCATATGAGCTCTGTGTATTCAGACTTCTGCTAATTAGATAAATCTCATGCTGTCAGGACCAGGGAAGCTTTTGAGGTAAAGTAAACAGTAGTAATTACTGTCTTTTGTCTGAAAGATCAGATAACAAACAAGCTCTCACTGTCCAGAGTTCTGTGCTGCACGACCTGTGTGATGACGTCAGTCCTCCCTGCTATCAGATAGAACAATCAGTAGGGGGGGAGAAGTACACAGGTCAGTCACTTGGGAAACCAGAGAGAGCACAGAAGGTGATAAAATCACTTGTAGCTCCTTAACAAAATAAATTAACAACGCAATATATTTGGAAAACATCTTTATTTAGTGCTCCCAACATGTTGAAAGCTAATCTGTGTAGCGAGACAACCTTTAATGTAAACCAGGCCTAACTCATGTTATGAATGAATTCCCCTAATGAAAAATAGATTTAGTTAATCAGATAAATCAGAAAACTCATTTAATATAAATATATTTACATGTAGATGGAAAATATTGAAAGTACCCTTAGTTTTAACAAATTATACATGGATTACATGGATATGTAATCAGAAGGGAAAGTTCTTACAAAATACAGTGTGAAGAATAGAATTAGAAGATTCTTTATAAGACTGATAAAAGATGACTAACTGGTTGTATAAACGCCATGGAACTGATTAAACTCTAAATGTGTCTAAATTAATCACAATGTAAGAACTTGAGAGGCATGAAATTCCCATAATCCATCTGAAAACAGTGCGACCATAGCTAATCACTTGGAGGAAAATAAAACAATTGTATAATATAAGTAGATTTATACTGTTAATCCAGTTAAGTAGAAGTGAGATTAAATCACATTTAGACATAATTCTGGGAAAATGGATTTAAATGTGAATTTGAGGGTAACTCCACCTAGTCATGATTTTATTTAACTATCAATTACTACGATTTACTAAGCACTGGCCGCAACGGTCATGCACTGTACCTGCGAGCAGTGACTGCTTAAGTCAGCAGTCGGCTCATGGTCACACGAGCAATGAATGTGACGACACTGCTAAGGGATTGTGGAGGACATCAGAGCTACAAAGGTGCTGGGGTGGTGGCAATGAGAGGGGTGATTATGGGTTATTTTTTATTTTAATCCAGTCTGAGGCAGAAGGTTTTTTTTTTCTAAATACCTCAGAAAACTCAGCAAAAAAGACATGTATGTAATTCCTTCATCACTTCAGTTAAAGGGGTTGTCTCATTACAAGATTTGCTTTTTATGTTAAAGATCTTACAAAAACAAGTCACTTTGCAATAGATGTCCATTAACAGTGTCCTACCTATTCCTAGATATCCCCTCTTGTATGGGCTGCATCAGCTCCTCAGGTCGCTATAGCTACAGACCTTTTTTTATCCCCTCCCCTGTATAGGCTGTACCCATGCGAGCATGGTTGTCTTTAGCTACAGACCTGGCTTCTACTGCAGTCTAGTGGAAGCCAGTAAACACGCCCCTCAATTCAAAGTGAAACCAAGCAAACAGGACTGAGGTAAGATGAATCAATGTAGTGAGACAACCCCTTTAAAGAATATGGAAACCAGTTGAGCAGGCAACGTCCTTTGCATTGATAAAAGTTTCTGAATTTATGACAATTTTTAATGTCAAATCAAACTATTGTATTCTGCAGCTCTGCTAGGATGAGGACATGTCGGACCCATCTACAGATACAGCAGAGCTGAATTTGTTATTTTCCATTCTAGGAATACAGTGTTTGTATATCACCACAACGCTTTAAGTTACAACAGTTTTCCTAAATTAGTGTTTTACATGAGGTCAGCGGTGATGTCTATTTCAATGCTGGACAGTCGCCAATCCAAATACTGGGCCGGGGTCCTGGCCATCTGTTGAGAGGAGGCTGCACATGCATAGTCATTCTTCATTAAAATAAGAGAGGAAATTTCCGTATCTCCCATCCATTTTAATAGCTATTCCAAATGGAAAAGTCAGTATTGCTGCATCTGACAGAGACTTGCAACATCTGTATTCCAGGGTCCATGTTACATGTGTTCTCATGCTCCTCTCTATTGATCTGAGAGATACACAACATCTCCCCACGTAGCGTTCTTTCCTAGACCCTTGAGACATCTGTCTCATTAGGGGATGTGTTCGCGAGTGATAAAAAACATTGCGATTTCTAGGCCATTCAGGGCTACATGGATGGTGAGAATCCTCCTTGGAGACACTTATCAGCAATTTCATAGCACATTTCACCTGAAATGCTATTACCAAGTAGAACGATTCAGTGAATAGGAGAAGATAGCATTGGGAGAGACAGACTCCCCCCAGCTTCCCTTTTCAAGGCAGTCAGGAGAGCAGAGGAGATGTTACAATGGTCATCATGACAATCTGCTTGTAGGATCCTTAGAAACTTTGCCAAAAAGTCTACCCCTGCCCCTAGATTGACATAAAGGGTACGATGCTGTTCATTAAAGGGGTTTTCTCACTACATTGATTCATCTCACCTCAGCCCTGTTTTCTTGGTTTCATTTTGAATTCAGGGGTGTGTTTACTGGCTTTTACTAGGCTGCAGTAGAAGCCAGGTCTGTAGCTATAGCAACCAGTTGTCAGGGCTGGGCAGCGCTCGGTTTGCATGGATCAATGTTCTGCAGCAGCTAATCAGCGACCCCACCCTGATACACATTCTGCTGGCAGCTCTGTGAGTGACAGACGCCCAGCCACTCCGGACAGGGGGCGTGTCGCATCAGCCAATGGGAGGACCTGGAGGCCGCTGCAATCAGCTACAGGGGCAGTATCCGGGAATCACATTTAAACTCCCTGCAAGCTGAGTGCTGCGCCTGTGAAATTCTCCTGGCTGCCTGATTACTTGTTTTGTATTTTGTATTTGATCTCCCGTGTACCTGACCTAGGCCTGTTCTCCTGACCCCGGCGTGTCTTCTGATTTTGTACCTGGCTCCCGTTTGTGTTTGACCTCGGCTTGTTTACGTTTATCCCTCTGGTTCTGATTTGTGGCTTTGGCGTTCCTGATTTGATATTGACCCGGACTGTTTGACTATTCTACCTCCTGACGGCCCCAGCACTTTAGCAGCGCAGGGACTGTCGCTCAGTTGCTGTCTGCACATCAAGTAGGCAGGGACAGTGGGCTGGGTTTCAGTTAGGGCTCACAGTACCTCCCTTGACGTGACATTATCACAGGCCAAAACCGTTACTGCTCTACCCTCACTATGAACCCCATGACAGCTCTGGTAGAGCAGATGCAGGGGCTAACCCAGCTAGTCCAGGATCTGGCGCTGAGGGTAGAACAGCAGGAGTCTACCCCAAGTCAGAGTGTCCCTGCACTACCTCCCCCTCTTGTGGAGTCCCCTATCCAGTTGCCTGACAGGTTCTCAGGCAACAGGAAGGCCTTTTTGGCATTTAGAGAGGGATGTCGCCTGTATTTTAGGCTCCGCCCACGTACCTCGGGGAATGAGGAGCAAAGAGTGGGAATTGTTATGTCCCTACTTCAGGGTTCCCCCCAGGAGTGGGCATTCTCGTTACCGCCTGATTCGCCAGAACTGTCTTCTGTGGACAGGTTCTTTGCCGCCTTAGGGGTACTTTTTGATGACCCGGATAGGGAAGCTGTGGCCGAGGCTCAGCTGACCACCTTGAGGCAGGGTAAAAAGACTGTGGAGGAGTATTGCTCCGAATTTCGGCGCTGGTGTGTTCCGTCTGGGTGGAACGACACAGCTCTCAGATGCCAGTTTAGATTATGGTTAGCTGACCATGTGAAGGATTTATCGGTAGCTTACCCTACCCCTGGTACTTTAGATGAGGCTATGGCATTAGCCGTTCGTCTGGACAGACGTTTTAGGGAGAGACGTCGAGAGATGGCTACCACCTCGGTGGTTCACTCCATAGTTACCTCTACGCCCACGGTTTCCGATGTAAACCCAGAGGAGCCAATGCAAGTGGTGGCTTTTTCTGCCACTGCTGCTAGGGACCGTAGGACTTCTCGTCGTATCCAGGGATTATGCTTTTACTGTGGCGAAGATGGACACTGCATCAGGGAGTGCTCCAAGAGGAAGACCAGGTCGGAAAAACTCCAGCGCCTAGGTGATTGGCAGGAAGATCACCTAGGCGAGCAGGTATTTCCTATTGTATCCAAAAAGTTTCTGCTACCCGTTAAGATTTCATACTTGTCGCTGTCTGGTTCTGGAAGTGCGTTTGTGGATTCTGGATCAGCTTCTAATTTTGTTGATGTGTCTTTCGTCAAACTTTTAGGCCTACCTTGGAGACACTATCTGATTCTCTACGGGTTGTGGCTATTGACTCCACTCCACTAGCTCGGGGCACAATCCAACATTGTACCCCTGAGCTGGAGATGGTGGTCGGATCCATACATATTGAAAAGTGTACTCTGTTTATCATGGAGGGGATGTCCGCTGATGTGGTGTTGGGGCTGCCCTGGCTTCAGAGTCATTACCCGGTGTTTGACTGGAATTCAGGAGAATTAATCAAGTGGGGACAACGGTGTGTTGACAGATGTCTCCCTACCATACTGGGCAATACTGAGGTGGAGCAGATTCCTGTTTTCATCCGTGACTTTGCTGCAGTATTTTCTCAGAAACAGTCGGAGATACTACCCCCTCATAGATCTTACGACTGTGCCATTGACCTATTGCCCGGAGTGAGGTTTCCCAAGGGAAGGATATATAATCTGTCTGGTCCAGAGAGACTAGCAATGAAACAATATATTGCAGAAAGCTTACCCATGGGTGCAGGGTTTTTCTTTGTAGGAAAAAAGGATGGAGGCCTCCGTCAATGTATAGATTACCGTGAACTAAATAAAATAACGGTAAAAAACCACTACCTGTTACCCTTGATCCCTGATCAGTTCAATCAAATCCAGGGAGCAAAGTGGTTTTTCAAGTTGGACCTTAGAGGGGCCTATAACCTCATCCGTATCCGAGAAGGGGATGAGTGGAAAACCACGTTTAACACTCCTGAAGGTCATTTTGAGTATCTGGTGATGCCGTTCGGGTTGTGTAATGCTCCCGCGGTGTTCCAGAACCCGGTTAATGATGTTTTCCGTGAACTCATTGGTTGTTGTATGGTCGTTTACCTGGATGACATTTTAATCTATTCGGAAGATTGGTCGTCCCACATTAAACACGTTCGACAAGTATTGCAAATCCTGAAGAAGAATAGTTTGTTTGTCAAGCTTGAAAAATGTGTTTTCGGGGTGCAGGAGGTACCTTTTCTTGGGTACATCCTGACTCCTAACTCATTTTGTTTCGTATGGAGCCCGGTAAAATTCAGGCCATTCTCAATTGGGTCCGCCCTTCATCTCTGAAGGCCCTGCAGCAGTTCCTAGGGTTTGCTAATTACTACCGTAAATTTATTCGTAATTTTTCTGTCTTAGTTCGGCCGTTGACTGACATGACTAAGAGGGTGAAGTTCAGTAATTGGCAACCTGAGGCCATAGAGGCATTTGAGAAGCTTAAGCAGTGTTTTGTATCAGCTCCTATGTTGATTCAAGCAGATCATAGCAAACCCTTTGTCGTTGAGGTTTATGCTTCCGAGTTTGGCGCAGGGGCGGTCTTGTCTCAGGGGTCCGCTGCTATGACTAACCTTCGCCCTTGTGCATTCTTTTCACGTAAATTTTCCTCAGCTGGAAGGAATTATGATGTTGGGAACCGGGAGTTGTTGGCTATTAAGTGGGCCTTCGAGGAATGACGCCGCTTCCTCGAGGGTGCCCAGCATCAAGTCACGGTTCTTACTGATCATAAAAACCTTACCTTTTTAGAGAGTGCTAAAAGGTTAAATCCACGTCAGGCGGTGGGCATTATTTTTTACGCGCTTCAACTTTGTTGTTACTTACAGACCTGGTTCGAAAAATGTGAAGGCTGAAACTCTATCAGAAGCTTCTGTGCCAGCCACGCATCCCAGGAGGAACCAGCACCTATATTGCCCAAGGAGACTGTTGTCTCAGCTATTTCCCCTGATTTAGCCACTGAAATTAAGTCCCACCAGGATATGAGACCTACTAATTGTCCTGTTTCGAAGGTCTTTGTCCCCACTCAGTTCCGGCTACGAGTTTTAAAAGAATTTCATGATTCCGTGTTATCTGGGCATCCTGGAGTGTCTGGCACAAAAAAGCTTATTTCTCGTAATTACTGGTGGCCGTCATTGCCTCGTGATGTTGAGGCCTATGTGGCATCTTGTGAAGTCTGCGCTCGGGCTAAGGTTCCCAGAACTCGTCCTCCTGGTGAACTATGCCCTCTACCTATACCTGAACATCCATGGACCCATATCTCCATGGATTTTATGACAGACCTTCCTCCTTTGGAGGGCAAAACAGTTATTTGGGTGGTAGTGGATCGTTTCAGCAAAATGTGCCATCTTGGTCTTTCAAGGGGGTTACCGTCATCAAAAAAACTTGCTGAACTCTTTGTCAAACACATTGTCAAGCTTCATGGGTTACCGGAGAATATCGTTTCAGACAGAGGGGATCAGTTCGTCTCTCGATTTTGGAGAGCCCCTTGCAAGGCTCTGGGTATCACCCTATCCTTCTCCTCTGCCTTCCACCCAGAGACTAATGGGCAGACAGAGAGGGTAAATCAAATGGTAACACAAAAACTCCGTTGTTATGTATCTGATCGGCAGGTAGACTGGGTAAAATACTTACCGTTGGTTGAATTTACCATTAACAACCAGGATAGTAGCCTGTCTGGGACCTCACCATTTTACTGTAATTATGGTTTTCACCCAAGACATGCGTCATTTTCCAGTGCTACGTCTGATCACAGCGGGGTGGATGTTATCATTAAAGATCTGTGCACAGTCTTGGCCCAAGTTCAGAAGAACTTGGTTAATACCCAGAACATCCAGAAGAAAAATTCTGATAGACTGCATCTGTGTTCTAGAGGGTTTGCGGTTGGGGATAAAGTATGGTTATCCACCCGAAATCTGCGATTGAAAGCGCCCTCTGGTAAACTCCCGCCGCGATTTGTAGGTCCATATGTGGTTCAGAAGGTGGTTAACCTGGTGGCATATCGGCTGAAATAACCTTCGTCTCTCCGTATACATAATGTGTTCCATCGTTTACTTCTTAAGAGGTATATTCAGCCTGTGACTCCGCCCTCTAGACCTCCTCCTCCAGTTTGCATAGAGGGGGAGTTAGAATATGAAGTCGCCCGTATTTTGGATTCTCGTAAGGTCCAAAGGTCTCTACAGTACCTGGTCCATTGGAAGGGGTATGGTCCTGAGGAGAGATCATGGGTTCCGGCGAAATCCATCCATGCTGATGACCTGGTGAGGGAATTCCATGATTCTCACCCGGACAAACCCAGACCAGGGAAGGGTCCGGTGGCCCCTCCTAAAAGGGGGGTACTCTCAGGGCTGGGCAGCGCTCGGTTTGCAGGGAGCAATGTTCTGCAGCAGCTGATCAGCGACCCCACCTTGATAGACAGTCTGCTGGGAGCTGTGTGAGTGACAGAGGCCCAGCCACTCCGGTCAGGGGGTGTGTCACACCAGCCAATGGGAGGACCCGGAGGCCGCTCCAATCAGCTACAGGGGCGGTATCCGGGAAACACATTTAAACTCCCTGCAAGCTGAGTGCTGCGCCTGCGAAATTCTCCTGGCTGCCTGATTACTTGTTTTGTATTTTGTATTTGCTTCTCTGTGTACCTGACCTTGGCTTGTTCTCCTGACCCCGGCTTGTCTTCTGATTTTGTACCTCGCTCCCATTCGTGTTTGACGTCGACTTGTTTACGTTTATCCCTCTGGTTCTGATTTGTGGCTTGGCGTTCCTGATTTGATATTGACCCGGACTGTTTGACTATAACTCCTCCTGATGGCCCCCCGCACTCTAGCAGCGCAGGGACTGTCGCCCAGTTGCCATCTGCCGCCTAGGGCGGCACGTCAAGCAGGCAGGGACAGTGGGCTGGGTTCCAGTCAGCGCTCACTGTACCTCCCTTGACGTGACACCAGTGCTAGCAGCCTATCAGGATAGATCAAACAGGTCTGTAGCTATAGTGACCTAAGGAGCTGATGCAGCCCATACGAAAGGGGATATCTAGGAGTAGATAGGACACTGTTAATGGACATATATTGCAAAGTGACTTGTTTTTGCAAGATCTTTAACATAAAAAGTCATCCTTTTAGTGAGACAACCCCTTTAAGTACTCACACAGTCTGACTGTCTTTGACCTACCATTATGATAAGGGTAGGTAATTTGTTCTATAAATTTCCAGGACAAATCACAGAGCAATTATCTATATAACAGACATGTCTGGTGAGTTCTACAACAAAAATACCCCAGTGACACTCAGCAGGCACTAAAACCACTGCAGACATTGAATTTATGGAACATTTTAAAATGCTTTAAGATTGTGTTTAGTTCAAACTGCTTTAAAGGTTGTGTTTAGTTCACATTTTGATCAAATTGTGTATGCCCATCTACCATATCAAAGTAACCTCTTCAGACAAGACCCAATGTCTAGGGGTACGTCCAAACAAGTAAAATCAACTCATCAGATTCTGCCGTTGAAAACCATGGGGGTTTTCAAGGAGTATTTACACAGTATTGTATGTGGAATTAGGGACGTTTCTTCCTCGCGGTTTACAGTCAGAACAAGTTCCATTCATCTCTATGTGGTTTTGGATGCGGATCTGCGTTAAAAATCACATGACAAATGTTTTGGCCGTATTTTACACAACCATTTTTAGCCATCCCCTTTGACACTAATAGTAAATTTCCACACGTTTTCTGCGTAGAATGCGATCAAGGAATGAGCGTGTTCTATGTATTTTTTACAGAGCGTTGGTTTTGAAAACTGTGCACTGAAAATACACCGTGTGTGAACTACAATGCATATATTGAGGTCAATGGTGATTTTTTTTTTTACTTCAGTTTTACACAGTATTTCAAGTCGGAATCCGCATGAATTCTGACTTGAAATACTTGTTGTGTGATCATAGTCTTAATTTGTCTCTTCCTGGTGCCAAAGCCACCATCCATTCAGGCCAACAGGTTCCATTCACACTAAATATAAGGACCTGAGGCAGCTAATAGGAGAGCAAGGCTATGATGGAGGCAGCCTATCCTCCAAATGCACAGTACAAAAAAAAAGATGAAAATAAGCCAGCACCTCCAGACACAAAAAACAGGCAATGTTGCAAGCTGCTTGACATGCAGAAAGCAAATTCAAATATATTTTTATTATAATAATAATTAAAAAAAACTGTATCCATTAGGCACTAAATCCCAAATGTATGCAACATTTTAAACTGCATTACTGCTATCTTATCTATGTCTGTAAAATAGAGGTTTTTAATGAACATTTTGATCAAATTGTATGCCCACCTACAATGTCAATGTAACCTCATCAGGTAGAACATACAAACGTTGAATTTATCTACTGCATATGCATAAAATAGAGGTACTTGGTGTGTAGTATACAGGAGTTTAACCCTTTGCATCTGTAAACTCCTTGGGCGACATGTATGTTCGCTATATTTTTAATCAGGCTCACTCCATTATCAGGCGCATTACAGAACGCCTGCAGCACTTTGTAATGCGCCTGAGATTGGGAGCCGTGCTGGAGGCGTGTCGCACTACAACAGTATGAAGCTACACATTTATAGCTTTAGTACGGCAAATCCAGGCGCATTACTGCTGGAACAGGTAGAGCACTTTAAAAGTGGTTTACCTGAGCCTGAATTGTCACTTTGTAGAAAGAAAGCATTAAATCTATGACCCGCAGTAGAAAAGGTTCATAGATTAAGGCGCATTCTACACTGCTATTGTGCACAAAAGAAATGGCGCCTGGGCGCCAAAAATCGTACATGTCGCCCCTTGTGTATACTAATGGATGATTTTATGCTGAACCACTGTTAACATGCTCAAATACTATTTTGCACAGTAAGATAATAATGATGACTAACTGTACTGAAGTGTCAGGCCTTGGGTTCACTACAGACACTGGTGACCCTTGGATAATCTTTAAGATATACTATGTCTGGAAATGAAAGTGAATGTGATATTACTATCTGTGAGTGTTCGGCTGTAGCCATTGGAGTAGGTTACAAAGGAGATGAGTGGGATGGGAAGGTAGGTGTGAGCAATCAAAAAGTTTATAAATATTCCTTAGTATAATTAATAGTGTGAAGTCAGAAAGTTTTGATATCCAAGTTCCTGTGGTCTGGAGCAATTGCCGGACTGCCGGAGATGAAGGGAAACATCTAACCCTTTGGAAGCCTGGGCCTCTGCCAAACTGCAGTTGGTAAGTCCAGAGCCCCTATTTTATTGGCCATAGATCTCTGAATGGGAAATTAAGGACTTTTATGGAGAGAGTTGCTGGCTGGAGACAGAAGGAGTGGTAGAGAGGTAGTGCAATGAGGACGTCCCCCGCTGGCCTACCGAACAGAGGGTGTCCAGAATGTTGCCTCTGGCTTGACGCATCTAGATCCAGTTCTTTTGGGGATACTCTGCTATCCCCTTGCAGTCTATCTGGAAAAGTTGCTAGGATGTCAGTTCTCCTGGGGTCGGAGTTCCTTGCAGTCTAAGCTGCAGCCAAATAAGGGACTGTTTTAGGAGGGAACTCTAATGCTGCTACACAGACGGAGAAAGGAGTGTAACCTACCATTGAAAGAGAGATGCCATGTATTACTGATAAATAAAAGGGTCAAGTTCTGTTTGATTCCAAAGTTAATCCTTTTGTCTGCCTCCTGCTTCCTGCACAACATCATGGGCGCCTCACTACAATGCCACAACATCCATACAGCAGGAGAGGACTACCACCAACATAGAGGGCGCCCCTGGGGGTAAAAACACCATCCAAGTTGTAGGTTCCCCCACTTTGTTGCACTACATATGTGGCAGGGTGTGAGACGGTTTGGTGGTGTCTAGCCACTGTGACAAGGGCCTGTAACAACTCCGACGCCCACTCTCCTCTCATCTGCCCCCTCCCAGTGCCGTACGCTGTAAGTGCAATTTAAAATGTCCCATAACTTCATTGTTTTGATGGGTTTTAATGCCTGCTGGGTGCTGCTGTTTTCTCTGTTGAATTGTTTGCTTCCTGCACCAAGGACAAAACACCTTACACCATTGTTTCTGTTTCATTTGTGGATTGGAGGTACTAGCTAATTTTTGTCTTTTTTTGCTTAGTGCATTTGAAGGAGTAGCTGCTTACATCTTAGCCGTGTACTCCCCCTATCTTCCTGGGGTTCTTTTAGGTAATGTGACTTGTCCTGAGTGCATTTGGCCCCAGAAAAGGCAGATCCAGAGTTTGGGACCCACCTGATGTGGTTACCGTGATGTGGTAGATCGGCATACATAATATGATCAAAATGTGCACTAAAAACCTCAGTTTTATAGATATAGACAAGATAGCAGAACTGCAGTTCAAAATGTTCAAAAAATGTAATGTTTACATGGGTTTTGGGTTTTATTGTTGTAGAGTTTGCTTTCTGCACTTTGCATATATAACACTTTGCAGCGGTGTTTCTGTGTCATTAGTTTTTGGATGTGTCGGCTATTTTTTGTCTACTTCAGAGAAGTAGAACAAAACCTCTTCAAGTAGTTTAGAAATTATACACAGAATTAAAAAAGAGACCTCTATAACCATCTTTGTTCTCTTGAAGGATTTGCATTCATTTGAAGACTCCATTGAGCTTTTCTATGGTTGTTTGCTTTAGGAGAATCAACATTATCTTACATTAGGAAAGAGGTGATAAACCTGTTGGGGGTGATGAAGCCTCTGTGCCTGCTGTGTAATTGTATGGATTAATAGCAGTTAATGGGATTAGTTATTTTTCTCTCTGTGAGGATTCATTCTGTTGATGAATGTCACATGCTTAGTGTCTCGTTCTGAAAGGTGTATGAAGTGAGGTGAACCTTGCATCTCCTACAGCCACATGTAGGTTTTGTATTAGGTACAATGTTAATACTCCTTGACCTCGATCATGTAAGTTACAAAGGGTCAATGTGGTCCCAGGACATCATGTAGAGGGTTTATGCAACCGTTACTCCTTTTCTATATACTATAGCGTTGAACTTTATAGATTGGATGATTTTCATGGGCCCACTATTGTGAAGGCTACATTTAAAGAAGGTCTTCAATTTCACAAAGGGATCTCCCGCTATTAACCCAGTTTCAGATACTTAGGGTTATTTTGTTAATACTATATACTCTCCACTCCTCTCACCTGGGATCCAGTGCTGCACCGTCCTCTCTCTGCACCGCTCTTCTGTTGTCTTTTGGGCTTCTGTCGAATGGCTGCAGTCAGGGCTGGGACAAGGTATTCTGGTGCCCTAGTCAAATAAGGCACAAAGCGCCCCTCAATGGAAAATTCAGCTCACTCCATACCTCCTTGTGCCCCCTTTTCTGCCTGTGATAAAGTGGCGCCCTTGGCGGTCGCCTACCTTCACCTACCCATCATCCCGGACCTGGCTGCAGTAGTGACACCTCATTTGACTAAAGACTGACAGAAAGTGATAGCACACAGCTGGATCCAAGATGAGAGGCAGCAGTATTCCATTAACCCCTTAAGCCGCACGTCTGAAAAGTAGTTAATGACCAGAACATTTTTTTCGTTTTGCCTCCTTGCGTTTCAACAGTTGTAACTTTTTTATTTTTTCATTGACGCAGTTGTATGAGGCCTCGTTTTATTCGAGACAAGTTGTACTTTATGGGGAATAGTTTAAGTTCACTTATAAATAACTGCAGAATTTTTTTCAATTTTATTTATTTTTTATTTTTTTTTACACCATTCACATTTCGCACTTAATAACTTATTAGATTAATTCTACAGGTTATTACAGTCGTGTGGATACCTAATATGTGTATGGTTTTTCGTGTGTGTAATGTATGCACAATTTTTTTTTTTATTAAATATTTATTTATATTTTATTATTTTTTTATTTTACACTATTTATGTTTTTTACTTTTCTTTTTAAATCCCATGAATGGAGAACTGTTACTTTTTTTTTTTTTTTTACACTTAGTAATGTATTAGCATTTTCTTATATGCTAATAAATTGTAATCTGTGTCAGTCTGACACAGGCAGTGATCAGGGCAGCTCACAGTATGCCCTGATCGCTGGCTTCTTACATAGACATCCCTGGGGCTACTCTAGGTCCCCGGGGCTGACTGTGCAGCCGTTCTCCGGGCTCTGTCAGGTCACTGGGTGTCCCGATCACCCGAGAGAGCAGGGAAACCCTTTGATTGTGCTGCAGTGACGAACTGCAAAAATCAAAGGGTTAAGCACCAGGGGGCAGAGATTTCCTCCGCTCCCCGGTGATTGCAGGAGCTGTGCTGGGAACAGGGCTGCCGCAAACTCCGATGTCTGCAGTAATGCCAAGAGACGTCGCTGCAGACGAACAACCTGCTCCAGCCGACGTCAAAAGACGGTGGGCGGTCGTTAAGGAGTTAACAAAACAAAAATCAATAGCTGGAGAACCTCTTCAATAGACAGAGACTCCCCCACCGTACATGACTGTCACTGATTAACCAGAGGCGCTACAAAGATCATTTCTTGTTCTGGAAGACTCTTCATGTTCCCATGGGCATCTTGTTCTCTAATATCTCATCATTCAGTATCTCCTTATGTCTTTCGAGCAATAAACATGAATTGTAAGTCATTAAATCCATAAGCTCAGACATTTCCCTGCAGTATAATACTGTACATAATGAAAAGCTGCTTTTAAGGTGACTGTGGGCCCCCTTACGTACTGGGCCCCTGTGCAGCTGTACAGATTGCACTATTGGCATGTCTGCCCCTGCTGCAGGCCATTACAGTTCTTTCATAGTCATTTTTCAAATAATACTTGACACTTAGGGCCAGATGCATGAACGGGGCTGTGCCATTTATCTGGCGTCTTTAAGGCCCGATATCAGGCGCAGCCCCGTTCATACATGCTTAAATCTCTGTGCGGGGGGCGGGGTGCACTAGAACCGTAGCGAAGCTACAGCATTTCTAGGCGCATTACAGCTGGAACAGGTAGAGCACTTTCAAAGTGGTATATCTGATCCGAACTGTCGCCCGAGCACTAGAATGCGCCTGATTTATGGCCTGCTGTAGATCGGGTTCATAAATTAGGTGCATTCTATGCTATTAATATGCATATGAAATTTGGTGTTCACATGCCAACATTCATGCATGTCACCCTTAGTCCCCATTCATATCATGTTTCTTATTCCCCTACATGGTATCCTTTGGGATAACGTGAAAAATTAATTTAGAGCAATCTGCCCTACATCTTCCACTATTTACCATAGTCGACCACACTTTGGGCGACATGTATGAACGGGGCTGCGGCAGAATTCTGGCCTCAAAAAGCTGTAGTAGACCAGTTCTATAGATGTATGAACAGGTGTACTTCAAACGTTGGTGTTATAAGTGCCTCAGTACCACACCAAAGACACTTTTTAGCGCGCCAAAGTTTTGGGGTGTTCTGGGGGCGTCGCACCACATTCATAGGATTAGACACATTTATGATTCTTTGATGCCAAAACTTTGGCGCAGAACAGTTAAAACAGCCAGACCAGGGTAAAGGTGGTGCCTGAGCCAGACTTGTGGCATTGGCTCTACACTGCCCTGTATGTATGACCTGCAGAAGAACAGCCAGACCAGGGTAAAGGTGGTGCCTGAGCCAGACTTGTGGTATTGGCTCTACACTGCCCTGTATGTATGACCTGCAGAAGAACAGACCAGGGTCAAAGGTGGTACCTGAGCCAGACTTATAGATTGGCTCTACACTGTCCCTGTATGGTGACCCGCAGAGAACAGCCAGACCAGGGTAAAGGTGGTGCCTGAGCCAGACTTGTGGTATTGGCTCGACACTGCCCTCTATGTATGACCTTCTGACGAGGTGCCTGAGCCAGACTTGTGGTATTGGCTCGACACTGCCCTGTATGTATGACCTGCAGAAGAACAGCCAGACCAGGGTAAAGGTGGTGCCTGAGCCAGACTTGTGGTATTGGCTCTACACTGCCCTGTATGTATGACCTGCAGAAGAACAGCCAGACCAGGGTAAAGGTGGTGCCTGAGCCAGACTTGTGGGTATTGGCTCTACACTGCCCTGTATGTATGACCTGCAGATGAACAGCCAGACCAGGGTAAAGGTGGTGCCTGAGCCAGACTTGTGGTATTGGCTCTACACTGCCCTGTATGTATGACCTGCAGAAGAACAGCCAGACCAGGGTAAAGGTGGTGCCTGAGCCAGACTTGTGGTATTGCCTCTACACTGCACTGTATGTCTGACCTGCAGAAGAACAGTCAGACCAGGGTAAAGGTGGTGTCTGAGCCAGACTTGTGGTATAAGCCCTACACTGTCCTGTATGTATGACCAGCAGAAGAACTGCTAGACCAGGGTAAAGGTGGTGCCTGAGCCAGACTTGTGGTATTGGCTCTACACTGCCCTGTATGTATGACCTGCAGAAGAACAGCCAGATCAGGGTAAAGGTGGTGCCTGAGCCAGACTTGTGGTATTGGCTCTACACTGCGCTGTATGTATGACCTGCAGAAGAACAGCCAGACCGCGGTCAACGGGGAGCCTGAGCCAGACTTGTGGGATTGGCTCTACACTGCCCTGTATGTATGACCTGCAGAAGAACAGCAGACCAGGGTAAAGGTGGTGCCTGAGCCAGACTTGTGGTATTGGCTCTACACTGCCCTGTATGTATACCCGCAGAAGAAACAGACCAGGGTAAAGGTGGTGCCTGAGCCAGACTTGTGGTATTGGCTCTACACTGCCCTGTATGTATGACCTGCAGAAGAACAGCCAGACCAGGGTAAAGGTGGTGCCTGAGCCAGACTTGTGGTATTGGCTCTACACTGCCCTGTATGTATGACCTGCAGAAGAACAGACCAGGGTAAAGGTGGTGCCTGAGCCAGACTTGTGGTATTGGCTCTACACTGCCCTGTATGTATGACCTGCAGAAGAACAACCAGACCAGGGTAAAGGTGGTGCCTGAGCCAGACTTGTGGTATTGGCTCTACACTGCCCTGTATGTATGACCTGCAGAAGAACAGCCAGACCAAGGTAAAGGTGGTGCCTGAACCAGACTTGTGGTATTGGCTCTACATTGCACCTGTATGTATGACCTGCAGAAGAACAGCCAGACCAGGGTAAAGGTGGTGCCTGAGCCAGACTTGTGGTATTGGCTCTATACTGCACCTGTATGTATGACCTGCAGAAGAACAGCCAGACCAGGGTAAAGGTGGTGCCTGAGCCAGACTTGTGGTATTGGCTCTACACTGCCCTGTATGTATGACCTGCAGAAGAACAGACCAGGGTAAAGGTGGTGCCTGAGCCAGACTTGTGGTATTGCCTCTACACTGCCCTGTATGTATGACCTGCAGAAGAACAGCCAGACCAGGGTAAAGGTGGTGCCTGAGCCAGACTTGTGGTATTGGCTCTACACTGCCCTGTATGTATGACCTGCAGAAGAACAGCCAGACCAGGGTGAAGGTGGTGCCTGAGCCAGACTTGTGGTATTGGCTCTACACTGCCCTGTATGTATGACCTGCAGAAGAACAGGTTCATACATTCTGGCGCAGTCTATACTACCTTAAAGTGATTTAGAACTGGTCTATCAGCGCCCTTTGTGTCCAATGCACAAAGATATACATTCAGTAAAGACTACTTTTGCCCTATTAATCTCTATGGCTCTGTCCTGGCCATCGCAGTATCCATTGAGATACATTTGTCATTTATCCTGATGGATACCACAGATGGGGCAGGAAATGTGATGTAAAAGTGGCCTTAGCTCTCCACTCATCCACATTGGGGCATTCATCTCTATCACAATCCTTTTAAAGGGTATTCTCATCACATTACTTCTGCCTGGCCACAGGTCTGTGCAGGGCAGGGAACGTAGAGGTGACTCTCTCCATTCATTTCTTTCAGTTGTTTTCAGAACTCCTGCAGAAGTGAACAGCGGGAGCTACACCTGTGCAGCCGCCAAAGACTAGGCTGGTCTGGTGGAAGTAATGCGATGGGAACATTGTTTTAAAGAGGACCTGTGACATCTCCCAATTTTAGTAAATATTTGTGTTCCCTATTGAATACTAATTTTGGAGCCTCTTTTCTTATATCTCTGTGTTGTGCTGTTCCTCTTATTCCTACTAGAAACTTGTTACTGAATCAGTCACAAAGGTGTTACCATTCTCAGTTTTCGGAGGGGTGCACACACTCATTAGATTAGTAATACATTTCAAGAAGTAATAGAAGAGTGAAGAAATCAGGCGATACCTTTTAGAGGCTAACTGAGTATATTTGATAGTAAGGTTTCGAGAGGACTAGCTCTCTTCTTCAGACATGGTGTTATACAACAAACTGAAAATACACAGACTTTTTATACACAAAAGACCTGGATCTTCACAGGATCTTAGAATTCTTAAATAACAAAATGCAATATAAGTAGAGCAGTTATTTACAACAGGTAAACAACAGGTGTATAAAAAGTCTGTGTATTTTCAGTTTGTTGTATAACACCATGTCTGAAGAAGAGCGCTAGTACTCTCGAAAGCTCACTATCAAATATACTCAGCCTCTAAAAGGTATCGCCTCATTTCTTCACTCTTCTACTATTTTCTATGGCTAACACGGTACAACATTATACTAATTTCAAGAAGTAATAAGAGAGGAGCACAGAGTTATGTGGAGATGCTCCAGAATTGTTATTTCACAGGGAACACAAGGATTTACTGAACCAGACATGTCAGGAGGTGTCAGAGACCCTCCTTTAAGGTGGCCATTGAAAAAAAAAACCTGTCAAGTAATGTCTTGGTCGTTACAATGGCCGTGTCCTCTACCGACCACGTAATTGATAGTGATAGGGAAAAGTAAAAAAAAAAATCTTAAAAAAATTGTGTTTATCATAAAAACATGAGTTAAACAATAGGTCATTTTCTGATGACACATTCCCTTAAAGGGGTTTTGCCACAAAGTAAAATTGACGTGGGAAGTTTGTAAATTAAATAATAAACATTTTCACCATTCATCATTATTAAAACTTCTGCACCGTTTTTGTTTAGCTGCTCCTTTAGTGATCCATTGTTTACAGCTTGTCTCCAGGGGATATGACAAGGGCTGAGAGCTTCTCAGTCCTGGTCGCACATGCTCAGACATCTCTTCTCCTCTCAGTCAGCTACTGCGTGTTCAAACCCCCAGGTGCTGTCACTCTACTCCCTTCCTCTGTGCTCCTTAGTAATTAGTCAAACAGAGCAAATAAATAAAAAAAGAAACCTCAATCAGGTCTGTGCATTGGTAAAGAGAAATAAAATCCACAGGTTTAGTTCCTGCAGGGATTTGAACCGAGGACCCTTGTGCCTGGAGGCAAAAGTTTTACCTCTGAGCTACAATGTGGCTACTTACAGTGCTGAACATAAACAGACCTTTCTTTGACTACAGAGAGGAAAGACCTGGTGATGTCCTCCTGCTGGGTCACATGATCTGCAATTCAAACAAATCACAAACGTCCCCTTCTGAGCACACAGAGCTGAAGAGCTGGATGCAGGAGGTATGAAATGAGATCGTGGCAAAACCCCTTTAAAGGGGTGTCCTCACCATGCTGTTTCACAGAGCCTGCTCTTCACAGCCAGTTTCAAACTCTCGTTCCCTGGTCAGGCTGTGGGTGAGAATATAGCAGAGTGACATTGCTCACAGAAGGATGTAAACAGTAAGGCAGAAAGCTAAAGAGCTCTAAAGGGTTTAAGTTTGTAATGAACATAGATAAACAAGCTCCTGTGCTGGAGATTACAGTCAGCAGGGAGTGAGTCACCATCTTTTGGGGCAGAAGGGTCTCTAGGACCTCTAAGACACCAGGGTCCGACCTTGACTACCATCTCTGCACCCCTACAGAGATCATATTGTAAAAGAACATTATGCATCATGATATTATTAGCAGACCCATAGATATTACTGTAAGGATCTGTCAGAGGTTCGTCATCTCTGGTCTCTCTCAGGTTCACATCTACTTATAGTCCCGGCTGTCTGGTATTTGAGAAAGAACCCTGTCTCCTGTGTCAGTCTGTATCTTAAATCATTCATCTCATTCAATAAGTTGTTTATCTTAAGATTTTCGTGAGTGTTAAATGATTATTCCTCCTTTGATCTGCCAAGAGGATTTGTAAGGTGCTGACTGTAAAGGTTCAACTAAATTTTGATCATTTCTGTTCATTGGGGTCAGTTTTGGGTCCCGGCAAGGTAAGCATGGGTTTTGGTATTACCCAATGGTCAGTCAGTGATGCCTCCTCTATGTCGTGGTGTTTGTCTCAATTGTTGCTGCTGATTGGCCAATCTGATCAGCTTGTTGATGGTAATGGTAGTTTTATGCTGCAATGAGCCAGCAAGTACTAAATAATCCCATACACACCTGAGTGGTTGCACCAAGTATAGAATTAGAACTAGGGCGCAAAAGATTCAAAGAAAAAAATTTGATGAAAAGCCTTGCATTCAGAATCTTAAAATCCAGAAAGTGTTTAGGACAGAACAGGAATTTGTAGCTATAATTGAAGATTCTGAGTTATGTTTGTTGCAGGTGAATTTTGTATATATTTTATAATCAGACGTATAGCTATAGTAATTGCACAGGTAGCTGTACTTTCAGGTCCTGGTAGTTGAGGAAGCCCAAAGGCCTATCTGCTGCATTGGAAGACACCAGTATTATGAATGGCATATGTACCTGGGGGGGCCTCTGTTACAGATTTTACTTTTGGGCAAGAGAAACTTCAAATTACACTATTACATTGTTATTATACATAAGTGTTGCTCTTTGGATTTGGGGAGATGTCAAATTTGAACAAAAACTCAGCAATTTGAATCAAGTCAACATGAATCGTATTTTACTAAAATGAAATAAAAAAAAAAAAAAAAATGACCCTAGCCCTCAGCTGGAGTTAGAGTTAAGGTCTTTTAAGTGTTAACTTATGGTTCTGCGCACTGTGGGACTGGGGTGCCTTGGGCCCACCATTGAAAGTGATCCTTGTGGCCCATTAGTCGAGATGATCCTTGCTGCCACTAGTGGTGTTTATTCCTGGAGCTCACCAGTGGAGTGAATTCTTAGGGCCCACCAGTGGTGTTTACTCTTAGGGTGCGCCAGTGGTGTTAATTCTTGGGGCCCACCAGTTGAATTAATTCTTGGGGTGCACCAATGGGATTGATTCTTGGGGCTCACCAGTGCAGTTTATTACTGGGGCTCACCAGTGGAGTTGATTTTTGGGGGTCCACCAGTGGAGTTGATTCTTGAGGTCCACCAGTGGAGTTGATTCTTGGGGCTCACCAGTGGAGTTGATTCTTGGGGCCCACCAGTGGAGTTGATTCTTGGAGCCCACCAGTGGAGTTGATTCTTGGGGCCCACCCTATAGCTACTGTACATGGCTCTTGCTTCTCTTTCTCTGCCTTCCTCCCTGAAAAGCAGCCCCAAGCCTACCATCTCCAAGGCCCCTCCATTGGTTCTGCGGTTCTTCTGGACCAACATCACTTCCAGCCCAATGTCACTTTCTGTTATTTAACATAGAAGTTAGGGATACTTCCTATGTTATGATATCCCAAAGTGATGTTGGACCAAAAGTGCTGCGGAACTTCACACATAAAACTGCTTACAAGACAATTAGCCCAATTTAGGGTCAGTGTTAGGGTAAGTGTAAGCATTAGCTTAAAAAAATTCAAACGTCGAATATCCTGAATGCAACGTCTTTTACATATTCAGCCAAATCAGTGTTGAACTGAACAGGAACTCATTTGAGCAATAGTATTAAACATCTAATAGTCCAGAATATTTGATAATCCAACAATTTTCATGCTGGTTTAAAAGATTTGCAAACAGCGGTAGGTTAGGCATGAAGAAATGAGAAGAGTCTTAAGTTGAGATGTCATTGTGGGTGGCGTAAATGATTTATTTCTGGTATGTGTGCAAATGTTTTACTAGAAAATACTTCAGTCATTATTGTACCAGAGAGGGGACAAGCTCAGGCATTGTATACCAGGGGAAGGCTTCCAGCGAAACATGACAACTCAATGAGCAATATATTCCAGCACATCAGCCATCAAAGAACATTTGGAGATATTAAAGACATTAACAGTTTCTAAAGTTCTAATAAAATGTTTGCGCGTGGAGTACAACATGCCATTAAATTTGGGAAATGTCAAGCAGAATGTCATAATTACCACGGATGATACAGATACGGGAGAGGACGTGGACTTGTTCATACTTGTTCCCATGGAGCGGTAGCGTTCCACGCAGCATATCCAATAGGGTCACCAGAGAAGCGGAGCCAGGACGTATTGCCAGTCTTGCGTAGAGTGATGCCCAGTGCTGTACCTTTTGTTGGCAATCTCTACGCCAGTCCAAATTCTGTACAATCAGGGACTTAAATAGGGTAAGGATTTTTAGGGGCTTTAAGAGGTCAATTTACCTTGTAGGTCCCGTGTCATTTTCATAATTTTCAGTGTCACATCCAAATTCACTTCTGGTTTCCCTGGGTTACTCCTCCGTGTAGGGATCCAGAAGTGGCATCGGACGTGAAGCACAACGTCCAGAGCTTTCCAGTACACAGGCATAACCTAGAAACTGGAAGTGATGTCAGATGTCACACCAGAAGTGGTGCCGCTGCACGACCAATTCAAAGCCTGGAGAGACCCAGAACCCAGAGTGGGGTGGAGATAAGATGTGGATGACATGTAGGGTATATGTAATCTTATGTAAGTGTTAATATTATTTTGTTGTAAGTAATTGTCTATAAGCCTTTTTTAACCCCTTAACGACCGCGCACCGTCTTTTGACGGCGGCCGGTGCGGGTCGTTCGTCTGCAGCGACGTCTTTTGACGTGCTGCAGACATCGGGGTTTGCGGCGCCCGGCGCCACAGCTGCGCTAGGATCGGGGCTGAACTACACAGCCCCGATCCCAGAGCATGTCCTGCAGGCATCGGGGAGCGGAGGAAACCTCCGCACCCCGGTGCTTTAACCCTTTGATTGCGGCGGTGCGTTACCGCAGCGCAATCAAAGGGATCCCCTGCTCTGTCGGGTGATCGGAACACCCGGTGACCCGACAGAGCTCAAGGACCGGCTGCACAGTCAGCTCTGGGGACCTAGCGTGGCCCCAGAGTTGTCTGTGTAAGAAGCCAGTGATTAGGACGCACTGTGTGCTGTCCTAATCACTGCCTGTGTCAGACTGACACAGATTAGCATGTATTAGCATATATGAATATGCTAATACATTACTAAGTATAAAAAAAAATGTTAAACAGTTTCTCCCTTCATGGGAGTCAAAAAAAAAAGTACAAAAAAACCATAAAAAGTGTAAAAAAAAGAATAAAAAAATAAATAATAAAATAAAAATATAATATTTAATAAAAAATAATTTTACGTAAATTACACCCACAAAAAAACCTACACATATTTGGTATCCACACGACCGTAATAACCTGTAGAATTAATCTAACAAGTTATTAAGTGTGAAATTTGAATGGTGTAAAAAAAAAATTAAAAAAACAAAAAAAAATTTTGTAAAAAAAAAAAAAAAAATATTGCAATTATTTATAATTGTACTTAAACTAATCCCTTATAAAGTACAACTTGTCTCGAATAAAACGAGGCCTCCACCAACAGCGTCATTGGAAAAATAAAAAAGTTACAACTGTTTAAACGCAAGGAGGCCAAAACTAAAAAAATGTTCTGGTCATTAACTACTTTTCAGGCGTTCGGCTTAAGGGGTTAAGGTCCCACCTGTTCCTCCTGTGGCCAATGCCTGAGGCGGCTTTTCACCTCTGGAGATTGAATCTTATCTTCTCTAGACAGAGGGAGCACTCCATTGTGTTCTGTGAGTGTTTTTACATGAAACAGCTTTTCACCAATTTTTTTTGTAGAGACCATTTATGTACTTTTACTAGGGTTATGGTTACCGTTATGGGAAAAAGCATTAGGGTTTTGTCTGATAGGACGAATTGGTTCCCTATATACGGGATTTTGGACTAATTTGCTCTGGCTTTTTATTTTATCAGACCGATTTGTTTCTTATTTAAAAGTTTGGGGTTTTTTTTGGACCGACTTGCTCTCTATTTAGGTCTTAGTATATAGTAGGGGATAGCCTGCGTAGGGTGGGGTTGTTCTTTTCGGCATAGTTGCCCTGCCACCTAGGCAGGGCAATTTAGGGTTGATATAGGGCTCTATATGCTTTTTTGCCTTGGTAATTGGTCACACAGTGTTTTATGCAGTTATTTTCATCTGGACTCTTTGAACCATATATGTTATCATAGGAACATTTACTCTTCACCTGAATAATGTGAGGGCATCAATTAACCCCTATATACTTATGACTTAAATTGTTTATTAAACTGAGTATTTATCTTGAATAATTTTTCCTTCATATAATGTGGTCTATTTTCCATGTTTTATGAAATTAGTGAAGTAGATGTGTAGAATTAAAGTTTTAGCCCTTGTTGTATTTCTGGTATTTTGTTAATCAAGGCTAAATGAGTTAGTAGGATATTTAAAATGTGGTGTTGTTACCGTTATGGATACCATTAGGGATAGAATTGGATATTAAGCCACACATTTTTTCAGAAGTTTGCCCGAACCAGTGTTCAACCAAAAAAAGGCCCTATTTGTGCAACAGTAATCATCTCCTGCCTATAACTTCTTTCCATGTGCTCACAAAGGTAATGGATGAGCATAGATTGGGATATCTCTACTAGACACAAAGGTTAACAACTAATTGGAGTACGTCTAACTTTGCATCCCAATGTAAACCATCCCATGTGTGTAAGTCAGCAGGGGAGTGTGCAATTATAAGTCTTTAAAACACATTTCCATCTGGTCAGGATTTATGGATGCAATCAGCACATAAGTCAAATATTTTAGAGCAGTTAAGTACTAATAAATGCCTCATTTAAGGTCTCACACAAACTGGAAGAGATCTGAACCCCCCCTCCCCCGATGTTATGTTGCAATTATATATTGCAAAAGTGACAACTGCTGTGCATACCACACTACCAGAGTAATGTTATAAGATGCATTGGGCTACATTTTACCACCTGCATATCCTTAAAAGGGTTTTCTCATTGTGCAGTTTCCCAGAGCCACAGCCAGCTTCAGGCTCACACTTCCTGGTCAGACTGTGGGTGGTTCTGTAGCAGTGATTGACATATCAGCTCTGTTATTCCTAGCTATTCCGGTTACAGTGAGATGACTGATGGAGATTTAAAATCTGCAGTGCACAAAGTTACAGAGCTCTAAAACTTGTCATTAAGTTAGATATTTAAAGGGGTGGTGCCGCTACACGGAATTCTTGTTGCCGGCCGCTCAATGCTAAGAGCGGTCCGGCCCTGCATTTGAATGAGGAGGGCGGCGCTAGTCTCATTCACATGTATGGGTGATCTGGAGTATAGCCGAGTGTGTGTGCGCTCGGTTATGCTCGGAACTTCCATAGGAGTGAACGAGGAGGACGGCACTCCTCATTCAAATGCAGAGCCGGACTGCTCTTAGCAGCGAGCGGCTGGCAACGAGAATTCCGCGTAGCGGCACCACCCCTTTAAGCTCCTGTGCTAGAGGTAAGACTCAGTAGGGAGTGACTCATCAACTGACTGACTTAGGGCAGCTTGGATAAATCAGATAAGAGAAAAGGCAGGGAGAGGTGGTCGGTAATCAAGAGCAATTTGTGTACACTAGCATTAGATAAAATCTGTATAAAAGACTGCATAAATGTAACAATTCCTTAACATATTATTAAGTAACCTGAGACACCAAAAGGCGACATGTATGAACCTGGTGCCGACTCGCCACTTCTACCTCTCTTTTTAACAGTGTACGATCCGACAGTCTGTATGAAAGAGTCTCACAGCACCTTATTAATGTCAGCCACTCTGAAACTGGTATGGATTTGTACGACAGTTTCACGCTAAACTTCGGTGCATTTTTGGTGCATTGTACGATTGGCACGACACGTCCCCGCATTTTTGCCGCATTTTAAAGTGTGATGTCTGGCGCAGAGTGTGCCAAGTTTTGGCGTACGATGGTTCATAAATCTTTAGAACAGGGCTACAGCAGTTTGTTTGACTCAAAGCACAGCAAAAATATGGCGCAGCCCCATTCATACATGTCAACTCATATGCATCTCAATAGTTTTCTATCGTGTATGGACCTTTTTCAAATTTTTTTTTTAACATGAAAGTTTTTATTTTCCAACATAAAAATAAGAACAGAAATGAGCACTTCCATTGCAGTTTAAGAAGCAAGTTAACATTGGTGCTTAAACCAAAAGAACAAACCAATATAAACAAGCCATAGTCATTACTACACGAAAAGTAGACATAAAGTAATGTGAATTGTAATAAACAATAACTAGAAAGTAATAAGTAATGCATTCACCATCTATGCTGCTGAGATGCCTGAGGCTCTTTGGACTCCAAACCTTCTAGTTATCTCTAATTTTATGAACATTGTGGAGATGTGGAGGAATCGCCAAGGAGGTTTCACACCGGTATTGGTAGTTGACCCTATGGAGTACTTCGGTTATGGCCATGAGAGAGGTGGATCTCCAGTGCCTGGCTATAGTCAATCTGGTGGCTATAAGGATATGGTAAAGAACTGTTCTGAAACTGAGCCGGGAACTCTAATAACTTGATATCTAAAAGTACGAGGGCCGGTGTTAAATTGAACCTAATTGAGAAAAGTTTGGAGATTAGCCTCTCAATTTGTTTCCAAAAAGTTAAGGTAGAGGAACAATGCCACCACATGTGTATCAATGTACCTACTGAACCACAACCTCTCCAACATAACGTTGAGACTGGTTGAGAGAAGTGGGCTATTCGATTAGGTGTTAGATACCATATAAGGTATATTTTTTTCATTATTTCCATGTGATTTATACATCTGGAAAATTTACTGGAAGTGTCTAATTGTTTGACCATAAATGTTATGGCGCCATGGACTCAGTAAAAGGCTAAATGTCCTTTAAAAGGATATTCCCACCACAGACACTGATGATACATCGACTGATAGTCTGATAGGTGCCACTGTTTTTTTCCAACTGGGACCCGCAACTGTCTTTGGGATCAAGGCCCCATAAGTCTCATCTCAGAATGGAGAGCAGGTCACAAATACGCACGACTCCCCATTCTGTTCTGTGGAAATCCTTAGTACAGCTGAGTGTCATGGTTATGCTGATGCCTATGCCATCAAAGTCTATTGTGGGAAATCCCTGTTAAGGTAGTACAATACCCAGCCCTTTCCACCTCTCTAACACCGAGCTTCCTACCTTGGAAGGTTACTGGGATGCCTGGGTACAGCTGTGTCACCACCTGTGGGTTGCTGAACAAAATGGTGTGGAGGTGCTCATCGGAGCTTAAAATCCAAGATGGAACCTGCCCTATTGCCACCTCTGCCAATCATTGGTTGCATCCTCCAGAAAGTAGATAGCTGGTCCTTCCGTGTCTGGACCTTGTATGTCCCTGCTCACTGTGTCTAGGCTGTCATAAGAGAGGCCATAGGGGAATTTTAACAACATTATGGGTCCCTGGGCAAGTTTGTGCACGGGGGCCCTGCCCAAGCACATGACACCACACCAGACCAATTGTGCCCAGTTCGCCAAAACAGTGGCTGTTTTTAAACAGAACAGAGAATAACTGAGACCCTTGAGGCCTAGAAAAGCACTGAGAGAGGTGAGATTATTTGATTAAAGAAGGTTCCCATCTGAACTGAGGCCATCCTGCCATTGTCGGATGGACCCTCAAAATTTCGATCAACAATGTGCGCTAAAGAACTCACATCTTCATATATACTAGATGTAGCCGTCATGCACTTTGAAATAATTTATATTTTTAGTGTTGGCATCTGCAAAGTGCTGCTGGTTTGTTCGGTGTTTCCAAGGTCTATAAAATAATAAAAAATAAATATAATTTATACAAATCACTATAAAAAAAGTTCTACGTATGATACCTCTAAATGATGGTTATATGGACACCAAGTAATACCACTATACATGGAACACTTTTTATCACCATACCTCTAACCGCCTGGGGCCCCTATGCTGATGGAGCCCCTGGGCAACTGCCTAATGTGCCCAATGGAAAAAAAAAGTCCTCCATAAGGGGGGCACAAAAAATGATGTGGAGGGTCAGATAAGGCCTTATTACAGAACCACCAGTAGCATACCATTCCCTGACAGGCTCCTACATCCATAGCAGGACATATGTTAGATCATATCATTTTTCATGTGTTAGATCCTGCAGTGGAGTTATAGGCTGATAGACAGCTATGGACACTGTACTATTTATCCATACAACACCTATAACAAGTTATAATGACTAGTATTCTGGAGAGGAGTCGTTAATCCAGGGATTTATTCCCATTGCCAGATTGAAGTCAGGAAGGAATTTTTTTCCCTAAAATGAGGACAATTGACTTCTACCTCATGGGGGGTTTTGCCTTCCTCTGTGGGTAATAGGCTGAATTGGATGGACGTCTGTATTTTTTCGCCCTTACAAACTATGTAAGGCTATGTCTACACTGCATCGGACAAAAAAAATGGCCCGAAAGCCACCATTTTTTGTTTCCGATGCAGGACCGCGGTTTTTTTCACCTTTTGTACAAAAACCGCGGTCGTTTCTCATTTTATTGCCATCACCCATACAATTGTATTGTATGGGAAGACGCCAAGAAAACTAAAAGTACCGGAGTATTATACAATATGTATAGACAGAAGACGAGCGGAGAAAAGACGAGCTGTGGAGACTACAGCTCGTCTTTTCTATTGTAGTCTATGGGGCTGCAGGAACAATCGTATTTTCGGTGCTTTTAAAAAACTAAAAGTGCCGAAAATACGATCGTAATCCTGTGCAGTGGAGACATAGCCTAATACCAATCTGTAATATGATCTGCATAAGGTCAAACATTGATCCCAAATAAGTATAAAAAAAAGCATGCTATTATACAGTAAGGAGCAGAAGATTAAAGGGGTTGTCTCACTACAAGGATTGCTGCTTTTATGTTAAAGATCTTGTAAAAACAAGTCACTTTGCAATATGTGTCCATTAACAGTGTCCTACCTATTCTGAGATATCTCCTCTTGTATGGGCTGCATCAGCTCCTCAGGTCGCTATAACTGTAGACCTGTTTGATCTCTCCTGGTACGTTGTCAGCACTGGTTGCTATAGCTACAGACCTGGCTTCTACTGCAGCCTAGTAGAAGCCAGTAAACACGCCCTTGAATTCAAAATTAAACCAAGAAACAGGACTGAGGTAAGATGAATCAATGTAGTGAGACAAACCCTTTAAGGGCGACATGTATGATTTTTGGTTCCCAGGCGCCATTTTTTTTTGCACGCATTAGTAGCGTAGGATGCGCCTGAATCTATAAACCTGTTCTACTTTTAAATTGGTCTGCCTTTTCCAGCAGTAATGCGCCTGGATTTGCCAATAATCAGTCATAAATGTGTATAATTGTACGGTTGTGCACTTTGCAATGCGCCTGATATTGGAGTGCGTCTGGTGAACGGGGCTGAAAAGATGCCAGACTTCTGGCGCAGCCCCATACATGCATGCTATGTCCGTATAGTTGCGTGCTTACGCCCTAATTATTGGGTGTATGGCCAAATTCTGCATTAAATGAAGCACACTGCGCTGTTTGTGTATGAAATAGGATGCATATCCGTGAATAGAAATGTCATAATGTGCTCTGCCTGCCAGTGTCTCCCAGTGATTCACAGGAAGCGTCCGGTGCGATAGGAAACCAGTCAAATATGTATAAAAATATGTACAATTAAAGGAACTCTGTAAAGCAAACAATGTAAAAAACAACAAAAATGCAGCTGTGCAAAAGCAACAATAATTAGTCTCTGGGTGATGTCTCCCAGTCATAACAAAACCCTATCTGCACACATGCTTAAGGCAAACCATGGGATTCCAAGGTCTGCAAACTTCCCTGCAAGTGCTGCCACCTAGCTGCAAGTGTCCTCACTGCTCACTCAAATAATTTTTTTCATAGGATTCTATAGAGAGACTTAATTTTATAATGCAGAGTCAATTACAGCCATAGACACAGATGAGCGCTCTAATACATATTCATTATTGTAAATATATAAGGGCAGACATTGTGCTATGATCTGAATGATTTCACCATGGCGATTGTTTGTCTAGCTCATTGGCTCTAACAGCACCATTTCTAAGCTAAATTGAACTCCAGGCAAGGAAAATAATATCCCCTGCTCTCCAACAGTAACATGCTGCGCCACGCCGAGCCCCATAGCGTAATCCAATATCAGCAACACTCTACTAGGGCTAAAAACAATCAAAAAGAACATAGGAATTATTGGAAAAGCATTTCTGCTACTTTAGATACATGAAAAATTAAGGGTTCTTAGTGTACATTGGCCCACCAGCCATCGACAAGGCGACCTCAATAAAGTTGGGAACCTACCCTATATTACCTTTCTTGGTTTCTGTTCAGACCTCCACATTTCAGGGAGAGAAGATTCCAGCTACAAGCTATTCTGCATTGATTTAAAAACCAAAGTGAGGGCAGCCAGATGTGTCTTTTCAGCATTATAGGCCCCCGGGCATAGCACTGTAGTGAGCCCTGCCCAAATACATGACATCATGACTAGACCATGCCTCTAGCCAACCCCAAGCACACCCATATTATCACGCCACTTATGTCTGGACACTGGCAGGCTGCAGTCTACAGAGCTAACTGGCAGGGCAGGGAGCCTTTGGCTCCCTTCTCCACCATGGTTTTTAACAGTTTGCAAGTCCTAAAATCACACACAGTTAAATAAGCAAAGTCAACCAAGGCATCCGGAATATGTTTATTGTATTCCTGGGACATAAATAGAGCACCTAGGGCCCCTATACTTGTGGGGCCCCCGGGCAACTGCCTAGTGTGCCCAATGGAAAAGATGGTCCTGAGGGCAGCCACTCCCCCATATAAACAGTGTTTGGTCTGCACGTCCAAAAAGATTTTCTTTTAAAAAATTAGCATAGGTGCACGCTGGTGTGGGAGCAAAATACAACCACAATCCAATATCAGCAGCACTCTACTAGCACTAGAAAACAGTCAACAAGAACATAAGAATTTTTGGAACAACATTTCTGCTATTTTGAATACATGAAAAATTTGAGGTTTTTAGCCCCTTAACATCACCATAAAGTAAATCCTGACCATGCACATTTTCCTTCTTTGTAGTACACGCAGTTTTGAAAGTTATAATGTTTTCTAGGGATAAGTAATGCTTTAGTTTTATTTAATTTTACATTATATTTTTTTTTTAAATATCTGGAAAATGGTTAATTCTTTTTGAAAAAGTCTGTTTTTCACATTCTTATGTATTTATTTAGCAGCAAAAGTGGCGCTACATTAAGCTTTGTAGTTGCGTCACTTTTCCATCATGAACATTCATACTGTATGTACTGTAGGTGATGCAAAGCTTTAGAATCATTGGGGGCTAAAGGTTACAGTCTGGGCTGTCAGTGGTTTTTTTATTAATTTTTTTCATGTTTTTTATCTTATCCGTTTTACATATTGTACCCTATTAAGTCAGAAATAGACCTTTGGGCGGCAATTTTATATAACTTTTATTTTTGCTGATTTTCCCTGTAACTGGGACTGATACATTAGCCCAATTTACATGGGAAATACAGCCCGTGTCCTGACTGCAGAGCTGATATGGGTCTGATATGACCCAGCAGCATCTGCAATCACTAAGCCCGGGGCCGGGAAAGAAGGAAACCTGGAGACTCCCTGCTATTCTGTATTTACAGCTTTTATTGAGCGTTGTATTTACAATGACTGGGATGGAAGGGACAGTAATAAACCCGCCCTGCCTTCTCCCTGCATAACACCGCTGTGGCCGACATCCCTCAGCTACATAGTGAACTCTGCAATGTTATCAGTGACCGGCATCAGGACACCCCCCTGACTGCACCCATCCACTTCTAAAGCCCATCTGCAGAAATGGCCCAGGACTCTAACCAGTTACAGAGCACAAAGCATTCTAGACGGCTCCTGTGTAATTGCTGCTAGCACTGGCAGGATGATCCGTCACATAGGACAGGACTGCTATCAGGAATTCAGTGGCCCCATGGAGCCAAATCGTATGGGCCCACTTGCTCATTTTCAGTTCCTACCTTGAAACATATCATATGCATGAAATTAATTATAACCCCTACTCGGCCCCTGAAATTGTTAATGACCCCTAAATGCAACACAATAAATAAAGTAATAAAGTTATAGACCATTTCACTTATGTAGTGATTAAAGGGGTTGTCTCACTATAAGGATTGCTCTTTATGTTAAAGATCTTGCAAAAACAAGTCCCTGTGTAGTATGTGTCCATTAACAGTGTCCTACCTATTCCTAGATATCCCCTCTTGTATGGGCTGCATCAGCTCCTCAGGTCGCTATAGCTACAGAGCTGTTTGATCTCTCCTGATAGGCTGCCAGCACTGGTTGCTATAGCTACAGACTGTACTTCTATCTGCCAGCAAGTAAAGCCAGTAAGCCCTGGCTTGTACTCACCGGGGGAACCATAAACATGACTCTGAATTCAAAGTGAAACCAAGAAAACAGGACTGTGGTGACATGAATCAATGTAGTGAGACAACCCCTTTAAGCGTTATTAGCCTCAAACGAGAACACATCTAAAGCTTGAAGTTTAAGAAGTTATCAAATAAGTAAATATTTATGACCTGAACTTCAGCTAGGCCGTCAATATTTGATGGGTTAAAGTTCGATTCCTGGGATATCACCTATTATCGGTATGGGAAGGACATGCCTGTTGAACTCTCACTGATCAAATATTAACAGGTTACCCTAAACATTGATGGCTGGCCCTAAGGACATTGATATTAAAAGCGGTTTTCCCATCTGGCTGTTCACAGTCTTTACACCCAGCTTCAGGCTCCCACTTCCTATTCAGGCTGTGGGAAGTTCTACAGCAATGATTAGCATATCAGCTCTACTATTCCTTGTCTAACCTGATAGCGACACATTAGTGATAGTGAGGTATTAACAGCAGGGTAGAAGGTTACAGAGCTCTAAAGGCTTAAAGTTTCTCTGTTACAAACATAAAACAGCTCCTTTGCTGCTAATAAGTCACAGCAGGGGATGACGTCACCATCACAGCCAGGGTTGCTAGAGCAGACAGAGGTTGTCCGTAACCTAGGAAACCTTTTTGCAAACAAATAGAACTGCTCGAATTTTGAAATGAACCAAAATCAGAACAGCAATGTATTTGGTAATAGTCTTTATTTATCTTTGCCTATATGTTTAAAACTAATCGAATATAGTCATATTAATGATCTGACCTTAGGATAGACCATTAATATTTGATGAGTGAGGGTTCAATTCCTGGGATCTCACCTATAATCAATATGGGAAGGGCATGCCGTACATTCAGCTGTGGCTTTGCCTGGTACTGTAGCTCTGTCCCATTAAGGTGAAGCTACACTGGTGTATACAGAGCGAACATAATTGATGGATCCTCATTGATTAAAAATTGGATGGCTTGCCCTAAGGACATTGATATTAAAGTGGTTTTTCCATCTCGCTGTCTCACAGTATGCTTTTCAGCTTCAGACTCACCCTTCCTGTTCAGGCTGTGGGTGGGTCTACATCAGCGACTGACATCTCAGCAGCATACCTCCCAACTTTTAGAGATTGCAAAGAGGGACACATTAGGCCACACCTCCAACTGCACCCCAACAAATTACATCACATCAGGGCATGGCTCTAGCCTTAACCACCTAACAGAATGCCCCCCACCCCTCCAACAGACCAGCGCCAGCACAACAGGGTCTATGAAGATTTATTTATAAAAAATAATGTAAACTGTATGTCACAAGAACCTCCATAAACAAAAGGACCGTTGCGTAAAAATGCTAAGTCTACCTCTGGGTCCCGGAAAGAAAGATCATTGGTCGACCCTGCAAAAATGCTAAGCACCCTGGATCTTGGCAGCAAAACTGTTGGGAACCCTGCTAAACATGCTTATCCCTGCGGTACCCGGCCCCCCACCCACCACCCACAGGTCCTTGTAGCAAAACCATTGGGGACCCTGGCAAAAATGCTAAGCTCCCAGGTCCCAGTAGAAACACCATTGGGGACCCTGCTAAAAATGCTTAGCCCCCCCGGGTCCTGGCAGAAAAATCTTTGGGGACCCTGCTAAAAATGCTAAGCCCCCTGGGTCCTCACATAAAAAGCAGTGGGGAACTTGCTAAAGGCGCTAAAAATGCTTATTACAGACACCACAGACTTCATTAATCATAATGCGGACTGTTGGGTTTCTGCCATGGTTTCCATTAACCAAACCAATAGGCTATGTTCACACGGCTTATCTGCAGGGCGTACAGTACGCCCCACAGCGCAGGGGGGCAGCAGCCCGCTGGCCCATAGACAAGCATTACTCACGGCACGTAAGCGCCGTGAATAAATGACATGTCAATTATCTTCCCGTTCATACAATACGATCGTATTGTGCAAGCGGGGAGAGGAGGCGTAATCCATAGTTCTCTGTGGATTACCGTAATTATGGGGCGCAGTACGCTCTCAATACGTGGCGAAATGCGTCCCAAAATAAGCCGTGTGAATATAGCCTTAGTGTTGCATGTTCCACTATTTGTTCTGTCATTTTTGACAGAATTTGCAATGGAGACTTCAATACAGATGTGAACCAGACCTAAGGCTGGTTTCACATATAGCATTTTTGAAAAAAAACAACTTATTTTCTGTGGCATGTTAGCAGGACCGCCAACAGAAATTTCAGGGCCCCATACAGCTGAAGCACCTGCCCCCCCCCCTCTTCCATCAAAACCCTGCCCCAGCAACCCGACCTCCTCAGCCCAAGCATACCCCACTGCCCGCCCCCAAAAAAAAATGCAATTGCGCCATTGTTTTTTGGATTTATTTCTTTGTTGAAATTTTACGAATGTACATTTTCTGTATTGTATATGTCGTATCGTATAAAAGGCCTAGACAAATACCATCCATATGATCCCACATCAGGTTACGAACATACCAGTAACCAAGACCATATTTGCCAAACAGCAATATACTTAGACTCAAAATAATAGCCACCACATCATCAACACATATCTCCACTCATAAAGAATGCTGAATAATAACATCATAATCTGTCACTGAAAATAATTCATTAACAATAAACCAATATTACTGCCTATACCAGTGACCAATATTGTATGATACAAGTGAACACTCAGTGCAAGATCTTTTACTGACTCAACAGTTGACTTCTTTTCTGATGAGACCTTCACGTCCCCTTTCTTCTGCGTCCAGCTCCAGACCGCAGTGACAGAAGATGTCCTCTACGGCCCACGACCCATAGCCTGCCTATAATAACAACACAAATACCTTGAGACTCCTCACGTTTTTTTAACCATCGTCCTACTGTGCTCGCCCCTATAGTACTCCCCCATCCCATAGTGTCCCAAACAGGTAATGTAATTCCCCCCTTGGTGCCTGGTAGTTAAGTATAAAGCCCCGCCCCATATGTAGGTAGCCCAGGTATGGGCAGGAAGGTAGTGAGTAGTATGTAGTCATCGGTGGCACGGGATAGCTAGGTGCGAAGTAGTAGGTAGTCAGGTTGCCAGGAAGTAGCCCGGTCGGGCGGCCGGAGAGGTAGGTAGGCGTCCAGGTATGATAAGCTCCCAGTCAGGTAGGTATGTTGCTGGGGCTAAGCACAGCCAGCGGCAGGCATAGTCTAGACGGTAGGTAGCCAGGTAGGTATCTCGGGGCAAGTAAGATAGCCATGTGGTCAGTTAGCTAGCCAGCGGACGGTAGTTGGGTAGGTAGACAGGCGGATGGATAATTAGGTAGGTAGCTGGGCTAGGTAACCAGCAGATTGCAGTTAGTAAGGAGTATCTACAGGCAGGCTGTAATTACAGTTTATGCTGGCCCTAGGCACTGGAGAATTTTGAAACTATATACAGTTCAGTATAACATAATGTTCACACTTCTAGTGCTAAACTGGATGCATGGACTATTACCTTTTATAAGCGGAGTTGGGGAGCAGAATAGTGCATCTGGCAAGGAAGACACTGACATTTTCTTCTTTTCACTTTTCTCATTCCCTACAGCATCACCCCACTGCTGTCACTTCAATATGTAAACCATACTGGCAGCAGTGATTTTCCACAGTCAGCATCACATCCACATAGCTGAACAGGCTGTGAAGGGTTAAGTTCTGCCATGCAGGGGATAGGGGGGGGGGGGGGCGCACAGTCCTGATACTTCCTTGGGATGATAAAGGGCAGCAGCCCCGTGTGATGATTAATACTGCTGCCCGACCCGGTACTCTGAAAAAAGGAGAGCTCCCACGGCTGTGAGGACACTAGCTGCCGCGGACTTATAGTAAACCTCCCCACAATACTCTCTTGCTGCTCATGCCGGGCTGCAGCTACTGAACTTTTTTTTTTTTTTTTTTTTTACAAAAACGTTAAATGTGTTCATGTGCTACCCCTAAATCCTGTCCGCTGCTTAGTGGTAAACGATACAGAGCCCTGTAATGGGGAAAGGCAGCGTAGTAAGAGTGCCGCCAGGCAGCGTCCCCCCCCCTCCCTCATACAGCGGGGTGAGTGGAGGTCCACTGTGGAGCGAGGCCTACCTAGTTACTAACCAGCCACAGTTAATGTATTCACTTACTCTTCTTGGCGCGCTGCGGGAGCTGTCTGCCTTATCGTGCCCCTCTCCTCTCTTCCGTGCCCGCGACAGAGTTGGCGCAAAGCGGCGGAATGCAGGACAATTTGAATAAGTGAAGCCCCGCCCACTGTGGGCAGGAACCTCACTGATTTTAAGTTACTCGTTTTCCGACCAGGGGCATAGGTACGGGGGGGGGTGGGGGGGGGCGGGGGGGTGAGAGAGCAGGGCCCGACTGCTCCGTTCACAGCGCGCCATGAGAAGTGCAGCGTGAGACATATCGCCCGCATTAACGCAGCTGAGATCGAGCCACAGCGAGGCCCTCCCCAGCAACTTGTGCCGGGCCCCATTTGTGATACAAAAGTCGCAGTCAGCACACAACACTGGGCCATTCACTACCATATACTGATGTGAAGCAAGGAGGGTCGTACCAGCCGGAGCTGGGCGGCTCCCCCCCCTTGCTTCACGGGACTGTAACGGGCCACGGGTACACCAGTAGTGGCTGTACCCCCCTAATGGTGGCCCTGCATGTTAGGAATCAGTTCACATCACATTTGACTGTACTGCAATGTGTGTACATTAGAACATATACGGTAAGCCTTTCCCAGGCACACACTCTTTTGAGCACACACATCCGTTTTTGCTTTCTTTTTTTCCGTAAACTTGCTTCTCTATTGCCCGTCACCCGCTTTTCCCTGCAATTTTGATTTTTATGATGGATACAAAGAGTCAGGAGGGCCACACTGAGTTTTTGGGGTAGGAGTGTGGATAGTATCATCAACTGACAGCTCTATGTTAGCCAGGAGTCAATGGGGAAAAATAAATATTGGCACTCCTATACTGCTTACTTTTAATCTTTACTGTCATTAGATTTTTTTCTTTATTTTGGTGCCTTTTTTGGCTCAGTGACAATTTTAAACTACATTCAAATCATAGTGATCGCAATACCACTTCACTGGGTCACAGCTAGAAACTGTATAGACCAATATCATTAAAGGGTGTCACATATGTATATAAACATAACATTATTAGGCTATGTTCACACGGCTTAAAATGGGACATATCTCACGTACTGCGCGAAATACGGGGCGAGATACTCCCCATTTCACATTACGGTAAGCCACCAGACCTCATAGACAGAACTATGAGTACTTCGAGCGGGAGAGAGAAGAGACACTCAATTATGCCGAGATGAATACTAGACGAGTCTTAAATTAACACAGAAAACAATATATCAAAAGTAAGGGCAACGTTACAACTTACCAGGAGAACGCGCCGGACGCCCCGCCCCCCGGGCTCACCTAGGGGAGGCGCACATCACCCGACACGCTGGGCGCATACTAATTGCGCTGGGCCACATCACCGCCGGAGGCGTTGGTGGGGGCCCCCCCCCGGGGCGGATAGTGCCGGAGTCCGTGAGACCTATCCCTTCCACCGCAGGCTCAGTCAAGTTGCGCGACGCGAGGCAGCATCCGCCCTCCCTCCTTAATTTTGGTTTTATTGTGATGCTATGTGCCTGCGTAGCATTGTCAAGTGGTCGTTATGGTGCGGGGGTTTCTCTGTACGTTGGATAGTAGAGTTTGGGTGAGTGGATTCATTAGGGGTTATGAACCTCTCCTCAGGTTTGTGGTGAACGTTGAACCGGCCGTGGCGAAGGTGGGATCTCTCTTTCAGGCTGGTATCCCGGAGAGCTAATTGGGTGAGCCATCTACTATGGCTATATTGACCTCCGAGTCATGAGATGCGGCTGTGGGTAGGATGCCTATTGGTCCCTTCGGGGATTTTGAGGTCGCCAGGTCGTTTTTACGCTCTCAGGACCTCTGCCCCAGTAGGGATGGCACGTTTGTTCTGAGATAACAATTGGTTGAGTTTTTGGTAAAGAGAAGGTTGGGTGGAAGTTATTTGGTATTTACAGCGATTCTGGATTACGGTTATGCATATGGATATATATATATATATAATATATATTATATACGTATATCTATATATTTCGTATAATATGTATATATATATAATATGCGAGCGCGTATGAGATATATGTTAATGACGAGATTTTTGCGTTATAGACTATATAATTTAAAGTATGTCTTCTATGCTATTTAATATATGGCATATTTATATATACTTATATTATTTATATGCAAAGTAAAGGTATATGTTGTATTTTTGTTAATAAAACGCTGCGTTGTGGCCATTTCATTTTTTTCTAAATGAGCGGTGGTCCTATGTGAATTCTTATTTAGGAATGTGGTCACACCGATCGGGAAAGTGGTATAGTGGGGGGATGGGCATACGGGGAGGGTTGGCTGATGGCGCAGAGCAGCTCAGATGTTGCTCACAGATAGTCATGTATAGTCCATCGCAGCCGTGGCACTCGGACGACCTCCCAAGACACACACGCTAAGCTATCCATAGGATAAAGTGAAGGCCAAGTGGGTGTTATTTTCACCTCTGTTTAGACGATATACATCTGTATAAGACAAAAAAAAAAGTATGGAGCCTATCTATGTTATACTACGGCATTTAGTAAAAAACATACGTATTTTACTGCAGGACCCTATGAGTGACAGATGCAGCTATTTGTATCTGTTGGAGGCATCCACTTAGGGCGACAAGTCAGAAAAGGGCACCGCCACGTCAGTTTTAAGGTACATTAAATGAGTGTAAAGTGCGTCTGAATGGATGAACCTGTCAAAAATCCGGCAATTGGTACAGCTTGCATAGTATAATTGATGTACCTAATCTAGGCTCAAAGCGTAATGTTGGCACATAGCATATCATTGCTAGCATATTTGATGCACCTAGTTCTGGTGTATTACAGTTCATTTATATAGACAATAGGGCATCAACAGTTTTTTGGTGCAAAATACACAAAAAAAATGTCACAGCCCTAATGGGACATGGGACATGCACACACCAATTTGTGTATATGAATTGGTGTATGCATTAAACGATATCCAGAAACATGATCGGCGACCTGCATGGTCTTACTGGATAAAAACTGCTCATTCTGATTTATGAACCCGTTCTACTGTGGTCATAAATCCAGGCGCATTCTAAGCGCTAAGCGAACATTTCCTGGCTCAGGTCAGAACCACTTTGAAAGTGCTCTACCTGTTTCCATGCAGTATTCGCCTAGCTGCTAGCGAAGTCTCATAAAATATGAGCTTTGCGCTAACGTATCTATTGCGATCCGCCACCAGACTTGCCCTACGAAATATCAGGCAAATAGAGACAAAGATCACGAAGGCACCTATGTAATTCGCCCACAAAGGTCGGCTATGTGAGGAGAAATTAAAAAATTTATGAACGGGGCTGCGCTTGATATCAGGCTGAAAAGACGCCAGATATCTGGCACAGCCCGTTCATACATGTCGCCCGATATGTCGTTAACCTAATGCTAGGTCATAATGTGTTCACCAAGGGCCACATGTATGAAAACTGTCTAGGTGTAAGACCTTTCTTGTTGCCCATGGAGCTTGTCTTAGTTCGCGCCAAACCAATGCATAGCTCAGAAAGCAACCAGATCAGAGCTTCCCCTTTCATTTCATATAGCGCTCTGAAAAAATACAACACAGGTAGAGCTCCAATTGGTTGCTATGGGCTCTGATTATATTTTTGCTAAGGGATCTGATTGGTTCTTTCTAAGGGCTCTGATTGAGGTTTGCTATGCTCTGATTGGTTGCTATGGGCAACAAAGAAAGTCTTACACCTAGACAGTTTTCATACATGTGGCCCTTGGTGTACACATTATAACCTAGCAATTCACCAATTTTGAATGCATAGTGATGCGGTCAAATAAGTTTTTATTAAAATCTTAATATTAATATATTATCGGAATATAGATGATTGTAAGGTCTCCATCACAAAATTATTGTAAGGTCAGATACCAGGTTAGCCAGGCCCTCTATCCGATTAGCGAGCTCCTGAATAGTGTTCATGTTAATCTGGATAGCAGGGAAAAAAAAAATGTTAGGGCTTGCAATAATGTAAGTGACCCCGGGACAAAGTTAGGATCCCGAGATCTCTCAACAACACAACCCGTCCCCTCGTGGCTACCACCAGCCACTGGACCTTGGGACAGACGGGTAGAATGCTTGCTTCGGCTTGAGGTTAAAATTCTCATAGTGTATGATATAAAACCTCTAACGTAACAAAAGGCAAATCTCTTCCAATCAACTGATCTAAGGGACTTGTAATTGTTGAGTAAAAGGAATCACAAGCTAACAACGCGTAATTAGCTTTACTCATCGGTGAAGAAAATTATAAATAAATATGTTTGTCATTGTAGCGATGGAAAGTGCTTGTTTGGACACTATTAGACTTATGCTGATTAAATGACAGCATTCAATCAAGTTAGTGGACCATGCCTTATTGATTGCTGTTTCGCCTATGTTAAAACGGGGGGGTGGGCGGGGGGGGGGGGTGTCATCTACGAGTTTTATACAGGGTATCAGTCGATTTTTCCAGCAAAAAAAAAACTCTCCAATCCAGATGCAGCAACCATAAGGTTAATCCACATACTGCTCATAGATCCGTAATTAAAGTGACGGAGAAACGTCGCACACACATATCTCACCCTGCTCAATTCTGTATCGCTGATTTGCTGAGGCCGCCAAAATGACAGGAATCGCCGATCACGTGGCTGCGATAGTAAAAATATGATGCACAGATTTTAAACCTATAATTAATCCGCATGATCTAAAAATTGTCCGATCAGACATAAAAACTGTGCCGATTTCCAACTATTGTCGATTACTAATCGCTCAACACTAATAAGATGTAATTTATTACATTTCATTTTAAAATCTGATTAATTTTCGAACATTCTCAATGTGATGTGACCTAAAACATTAATTAATAATATACAACCACTGGGATCCCCGTCAATTTAGAGAACTAGAAAATCGCTTGGTGTTTTCTAATTCAGCCACAATTAAAAAGAAAAGACTTACGTATGCCTGGTTACCCTCTATGAAAATGAACGGATATTATACAACCCCATTTACAAACAGGATACTATAAAAAATCTAAAGATAACAAGAATGCAATTATTTAAATTTGTTATAGCCATATTTTATTCATCAACGGGCACAGAAATTAATAAAGCATGTATCACAGGATGATAGATCAGTTTAGGGAATTTGTTGTGTAAAGAGCATATTAAAAATATTGAAAGTGATATGGAAAATTTAAAAAAATATATATAATAAAGAATTCTTAAAAATATGTTTAACATAAAAACATGAGTTAAACAAGTCATTTTTGGTGGCACATTCCCTTTAAAAATTGTGGAAAATTTTCTGAAAAATGTTCCTAAACACAGTTTCAATTACTTTAAATATCCCATGCTACCGTACAATATCAAAAGATTTACAGAGTCTGGAGAAATCCATGTGCACAAGAGACAAGGCTGACAGTCAATATTGGATGTTCATGCTCAACAGTCACTGAAGTGACACTAAATTAAAAACGGCCATGATTAAAGGGGTTGTCTCACTACAAGGATTGCTTTTTAGGTTAAAGATCTTGCAAAAACAAGTCACTTTGCAATATATGTCCATTAATAGTGTCCTGCCTATTCCCAGATATTCCCTCTTGTATGGGCTGCATCAGCTGAGGGAGGGTGCAGGAGGATTGACCTGGTAAGTGCAGTGTAGAGAAAGGAGTATGCCAACTCCTCCACCTGGCCTGTTCTCAGGTCTGGGGGTATGGGTGAAGTGTAGGCCGCCATAGGTGAGGGCAGCAAGGGAAGCGGTGTCTGATTGCTGGAGCCATGTTTCAGTGAGAGCGAGGAGATTCAGGGAGTTAGAGAGGAACAAGTCATGAACAGCAGTGAGTTTGTTACCAACAGATCGGGCATTCCACAGAGCACATGTAAAAGTGGCAGGAAAAGACGTACAGCGAATAGCAAGCAGATTAGCAGGGTTTCTATGGAGGGAGGAGGAGGGGTGAGCAGTAAAGGAGGGTGGGCCGGGGTTCGGAGAGATGTCCCCTGCAGCAAGAAGCAGGAGAAAGAAAAGTGACAGCAGATGGTTTAGTGTTGTGTATGAGCGGCGTTTGTGCAACATTAGGGAGGCTGGTGGTTTGGGGTAGTTTAAAAGGGAAAGCAGTGTGTGGGATGTATACATAGGTGAGGGGAGGAGAGAGGCGCTGATGTGGATAGCATTTTCAGGGGGCGACACTGGGTTGTAGGAAAGGAGGCAGATGGCTACAAGGTAGATAGCAAGAGTGAGCATAGTGGATAAGGTGTATGTTATAAGAGACCAGTTACTCACATAACAGGCGATCCTTCAAGCTCCCTTAAGCTCACTTCTGTCTCATTTCTGTCCTATTTCTGATGATCATGTATTACTTTCAAATATTTACTTCCAAATATGCACGAGAAATATGCCTCAGAGACCGACGGTCTCAGAGACCTAAGCTGTCTGATTTATACTGAGCCATGTAGAGTTCCTTGCTAGCATCCAGCTTGTTATCAACAAATAGTTCAAAATCCTGCATTTCTGATGGTATGGTGTTGCATTTGTCTCTATGGCATGGGCATCTTGTAGAAAATGTACTGTTAATGCTGAGTAGTTTATAGAGGTTATAGAACAACATATGCTTTTATCCAGACAACCTATCTAATTGAGAAGGCTTTGTATATTGCTGCAAGACAACACTAAATCGCATATTGCACCCATCACAACAGCATGGCTTTGCAGAAGGAGAGTCTGGGTGCCATCTGCAGTTCAGACCTTTCACTAATACATTTTTTTCCCATTCTAAATCGAAAAATCTGGCAAAGAAGACCCAGGACTGTTGAACAGCAGAAATCCTATATCGGTCAAGAATGGGACAATGTTCCTCTCCCAAAACTCCAGCAATTGATCTGCTCACATCCCAGATTTTAACAGACTGTTGTAAAAAGAAGAGGGAAATTTACACAATGATAAATATGACTCTCTCCCAACATTTTCCATATATGTTGCTGCCGTCAATTTCAAAATGAGTTAATTTTTTAAAAATTAGATGGAAAAATGTCTAGCTTTTGACTTCTGATATGTATTTTGTTGTGAAAAAATATGGTTATAAGAAATTTCCAAACCATTGCATTCTTGTTTCCTTTACATTTTACAAGGCATCTCAACTTTTTTGGAATTGGGGCTGCATTAGCAGTCTTAGGAGTTCATGGGTTATCTGTTCTCCACTAGCAGCAAGGATTCAGAATAAATTAGCAAAGTTTTAAAAATGTTGGTTCCTGTCTAAGCATTCCAACTATTTCCTATTGTGTCAGCTTCTTTCCTGCACTTGGTTCTGGGCTCCATGATATTTGCCAGAGACAGAGACATAGGTTTTCTGTAAACAGAGCTACCAGGCATCTCTTCATTCACCCATGACATGACACCTTACTTGCCATACTGCCCTAGATTTTATCTTTCAACATCTGTTCAATGTAGTTATGGACAAATGCATCACTACTCACAAGGAATTTTTCAATCGCTTAGACTTTCCATACTGTTCCCTTTTAAAATAGTCATTTTTATTCTAATCCACTTAGTGCTCTCTCCTACCCTGCATAAAAAAATCTGTAAATGAGCATGTGGAAAAGATGCTTGGCTAAGGAAATGCCACTAAGTTTGGTAAAGCAGACAGGCAGCTAAAAGTTCAGTGCATACACAGGCCCACAGGGAAGCAGTGGAAACCCCAGGTGGGCCCCTGGGTATAGTGTTGCAGGCCTTTGGCAGCTTTTCATGGAGAAAGGCAAAAAAGAGAGGTAGAAAGCAAAAGGCAGTGTGCAAATGCATGCACAGTAGCAAGTGGGTGGACCCCAAGAATCAATTCATTTGCTGTACCCCAAAAACCATCTTCACTGTTGGGCTCAGGCACCCAAGTCTGACACTGTGCACACATTTTGAAGATGCAATCAATATATATTGCTTATGATATCCTAGCACAGCCACTAAACTTATGTCAAATAAATCTCTTGGAAATCTCTAAAGAAGCATTTATGCTATCTACAATACATAAAAAAAACTTTGAGATTATTAGTTCACATGTTTTGATCAAAAAATGTTTAAGCCACCCCCGACTACCAATGGGATCTCAAGGCAGGTGGTCCTACTCTATTTTTACCTCTCATTTGAGTCCAATTCAGAATTCTCACTTGGGTCAACAGACCTCCATAATCCAGAGAGAAAAAAAAGCACCAACCTTCTAAGCATACTGCACTGATATAGCAACCTGTGGAGGTGAGCGGGGTGCAAGAAACCAAAATGGAGGCATCCATTCCTCCCTATATAAATTAAAAGCAATATATGCCAAATTCAACGTATAGTTCTGCACAAAAAAACATTTCTGAAAAACACAATGTGAACCTGGGTGCCACTGGCATGGCTGTGGTATATATATATATATATATATACACAAATTCCAATACCAGTGGCACACCATCAGCTGAAAGGGCTAACAAACAATACATGGAAACCTCTAAAGAAGCATTTATGCTATCTACAATACATCAGAAATGTTTTTTGTGCAGAACTATATGTTGCATTTGGCATATATTGCTTTTAATTTATATAGGGAGGAATGGATGCCTCCATTTTGGTTTCTTGCACCTCGCCCACCTCCACAGGTTGCTATATCAGTGCAGTATGCTTAGAAGGTTGGTACTTTTTTTTTTTTCTATGTGGATTATGGAGGTCTGTTGACCCAAGTGAGAAGTCTGAATTGGACTCAAATGAGAGGTAAAAATAGAGTAGGACCACCCGCCTTGAGATCCCATCTTCAAAAAAGGTTCCAAGTCTTGCCCAGGTAACTATAGACCTGTAAGTTTAACATCTGTTGTGGTAAAAATGTTTGAGGGGCTCATAAGGGACTATATACAGGAGTATGCTGACAAACACAATATTATTAGTGATTGTCAGCATGGTTTTACTAAGGACAGAAGCTGGCAGACCAACCTGATCTGTTTTTATGAAGATGTGAGTAGAAGTCTGGACAGCAAGGCAGCTGTGGATATTGTGTTTTTAGACTTTGCAAAGGCATTTGACACTGTCCCGCATAATCATTTGTTAGGTAAATTAGAATCCATTGGGTTAGAGATAACAGTGTGTGTAATTGGATTAAAAACTGGCTGCTGGATCGTACTCAGAGAGTGGTGGTAAATGACTCCTACTCTGAGTGGTCCCCGGTTGTGAGTGGTGTGCTGCAGGGCTCAGTATTGGGTCCTCTCTTATTTAATGTATTTATTAACGATATAGTGGAAGGGTTCAATAGCACGGTTTCTATTTTTGCAGATGACACCAAGCTATGCAGGGTAGTGCAATCTATGGACGATGCTCATAAATTGCAAGCAGACCTGGACACACTGAGTGCTTGGGCATCCACTTGGCAAATGGGGTTCAATGTGGATAAATGTAAAGTTCTGCATCTGGGTAGAAATAATCTAAAGGCATCATATCTCCTAGGGAGAGAGAAACTTGGAGAATCGCTTGTTAAGAAAGATCTGGGCATTCTAATAGATCATAGACTACAGAACAGCATGCAATGTCAATCAGCTGCCTCTAGGGCAAGTAAGATATTGGCGTGTATTAAAAGAGGCATGGACTCGCGGGACAAGGATGTAATTCTACCGCTGTACAAAGCATTGGTGCGACCTCACTTTGAATATGCTATTCAGTTCTGGGCCCAAGTTTATAGAAGAGATGTAATGGAGCTAGAGAGAGTACAAAGACGAGCAAACAAACTTATAAGGGGAATGGAGCAACTTAGTTATGAGGAGAGGTTAGTAGAATTGAACTTATTTAGTCTTGAGAAAAGACAGCTTTGGGGGGGACATGATTAATTTATATAAATATATAAATGGTCCCTACAAAAAGTATGGGGAAAAATTATTTCAAGTGAAGCCCCCTCAAAAGACAAGGGGACATTCCTTTGACTAGAGAAAATAGGATTCAATCTCCAGAGGAGAAGAGCGTTCGTCACTGTAAGAACTGTGAATCTGTGGAATAGCCTGCCTGAGGAGCTGGTCACAGCAGGAACTGCAGAGAGTTTCAAGAAAGGCTTAGATACCTACCTGGAACTAAAGAATATTGATGCGTACGTAGCTACGTAAAATTCTGGATCTGGCTGGTGGAGGCTCTGGGGTTAGAGATACGGTCTCCACTGGAGCAGATTGGTTCTTGCCTTGTGGGGTCCCGGGCATTAACCAGTGGTGAGGCTGGGCTTAAAGTCCTTGTCTCTCTCCCTCACCCACATTTTCCCCACCCTTGCTTGAACTTGATGGAAACGTGTCTTCTTTCAACCGTACTAACTATGTAACTATGTAGTCGGGGGTGGTTTTAAATTTTTTTTATCAAAACATGTGAACTAAGAATCTCAAAGTTTTTTGATGTATTGTAGATAGTATAAATACTTCTTTAGAGGTTTCCATGTATTGTTTGTTAGCCCTTTTAGCTGATGGTGTGCCACTGGTATTGGAATGTGTATATATATATATATATATATATATATATATATATATATATATATATATATATATATATATATGCCACAGCCATGCCAGTGGCACCCAGGTTCACATTGTGTTTTTTCAGAAATGTTTTTTTGTGCAGAACTATACGTTGCATTTGGCATACACTCACCGGCCACTTTATTAGGTACACCTGTCCAACTGCTCGTTAACACTTAATTTCTAATCAGCCAATCACATGGCGGCAACTCAGTGCATTTAGGCATGTAGACATGGTCAAGACAATCTCCTGCAGTTCAAACCGAGCATCAGTATGGGGAAGAAAGGTGACTTGAGTGCCTTTGAACGTGGCATGGTTGTTGGTGCCAGAAGGGCTGGTCTGAGTATTTCAGAAACTGCTGATCTCCTGGGATTTTCACGCACAACCATCTCTAGGGTTTACAGAGAATGGTCCGAAAAAGAAAAAACATCCAGTGAGCGGCAGTCCTGTGGGCGGAAATGCCTTGTTGATGCCAGAGGTCAAAGGAGAATGGGCAGACTGGTTCGAGCTGATAGAAAGGCAACAGTGACTTAAATAGCCACCCGTTACAACCAAGGTAGGCAGAAGAGCATCTCTGAACGCACAGTACGGCGAACTTTGAGGCAGATGGGCTACAGCAGCAGAAGACCACACCGGGTGCCACTCCTTTCAGCTAAGAACAGGAAACTGAGGCTCCAATTTGCCCAAGCTCATCGAAATTGGACAGTAGAAGATTGGAAAAAACGTTGCCTGGTCTGATGAGTCTCGATTTCTGCTGCGACATTCGGATGGCAGGGTCAGAATTTGGCGTCAACAACATGAAAGCATGGATCCATCCTGCCTTGTATCAACGGTTCAGGCTGGTGGTGGTGGTGTCATGGTGTGGGGAATATTTTCTTGGCACTCTTTGGGCCCCTTGGTACCAATTGAGCATCGTTGCAACACCTTGTTGAATCTATGCCACGAAGAATTGAGGCAGTTCTGAAGGCAAAAGGGGGTCCAACCCGTTACTAGCATGGTGTACCTAATAAAGTGGCCGGTGAGTGTATATTGCTTTTAATCTATATAGGGAGGAAGGGATGCCTCCATTTTGGTTTCTTGCACCCCGCCCACCTCCACAGGTTGTGATATCAGTGCAGTATGCTTAGAAGGTTGGTGCTTTTTTTTCTCTCTGGATTATGGAGGTCTGTTGACCCAAGTGAGAAGTCTGAATTGGACTCAAATGAGAGGTAAAATAGAGTAGGACCACCTGTCTTGAGATCCCGCTGGTAGTCGGGGGTGGCTTAAACATTTTTTGATCAAAACATATGAACTAAGAATCTCAAAGTTTTTTTGATGTAAAATAAATCTCTTGTTCTCCAACTTTGCTGGACGTGAATAAAAATTCTTGGATTTTTTTCAGCATATATGCAAAATGCTCAATCATCGTTTCCCACTGGGATTTTATTGAGTTTCTCCTTAATGTTATATCTGATTTTGTTAGATACTGGTCTTCAAGAAAGCCTTCAGGGCATTACTTTTTACAGTTTTGATCAAAAATGTACAATAAGAACCTCAAATTTTTATGTGTCTAAGGTAGCACAAATGCTTTTCCAATAATTGCTACATTGACTGTTTTTTAGTGCTAGTAGAGTGCTACTGATGTTGGATTGTGTTTGTATATTACTGACAGTAATGATGGGAGTGTTAGGAGCACTGATCAAATTTTGTTTAAAAAAAGGGTTCCACTGATATTGTGCGAAATAGGAACCGGTAATGGACGGAGGCCCAGATGTTTCTGCTATATAGGGCCCTGAAGTTACCTATGGCAGCTCTGCCTGTTTTATATCATCTCTATGGTCCCCTGAAAGGATTATTATGTGCTTCCTTTCAGGCTGCTACTCTACATTATCATTTTGGCAGGAAAAAAATTGTTTGCCTTCCTCCATAAACAAAAGTTTTCTACTTCTAGACAGAGCTATGTTACAAATGGATTATGTAAGACTTGCCTACATAAAACCGTCACTTGGTAGGCCTCAGTACTGGTTGTTGCATTAGGGGACCACTGTTCTTGGAGGTGCTATTACAAAAGCCTGGAACAATTTGCAACAGGATTTTTTTCTTGACCTTAATACCCACATCCTTCTTTCAAATATTTCTGAACATTCAGGCCATGTTCACATGTAGATTTAAATATTATTTACCATTGTTTTTTTTTTTCTTTTCTTTGTATATTAATTTTTGTTCATTTCACAGTTTTTTTAAATTGCTGATAAAAACCAAAGTGAAAAAAGGAGGAACTGCAACATCTGCAGTATAGACTGGAATCTAATGTAATGTCATTTACATTTCCTGCAGGTAGAGGCATTGTACCAGTATCTTTAACATTGAAATGTCATAATATAGGGTGGATATTAGAATTACGGAAGGGTTGTTGATGTTGAAAGTGGTATATAGAGTGAGTCACTGACAAGTTCCTGGTTCTGCTTTCATTAAAAAAATCTGTCTTTGTAGTAGGGGAGGTCTTTTACTGAGGACTTCTATCGTGATGCATGACACGGTCCCCGGTGCTGTTCTGGGCCATGGACACGCATATGTCTCTGTCTGCTGTGGCCACCATTACCTCTCCCTTCTTCCGCTTGATGTCTCTAGCTGGTACACGCATACCCACCCCTTAGGGTGCACGTGTGGCAACTTTCAGAAATTGAAAGAGCCAGCGCACCACTGATTTCCATACACTGGGCGTTGGACCCTTTACTACATAATTTCCCCCAACATTCCCGTCAGTGTGTTGGTGTGCTTCCTGAGATTCTTGCTGGTCTACGTTTATGCTATCTGGATTCTGACCTGTGCCTGTGACCTCAACTATTCCTTTCTGCCTGGATGTAACCACGAGTGACCTGACAAAGTTTTGTCTGATGCCTGCCCTGACCACGCCTCTACCTGCACCTCTCTTACCATGCTGCACCTTCCCTATCAGTGCTAGATATCTGGGAGTCTCTTGCAGCAAAGTCCAATCTACCTTGTGGCGGGCTCTAGTGAATACCCGAAGGCTCCTTAGAATCCGCTCCCTGGTGTGGTTCTATAAATTATCTCTTGTGGTGACCAAGAGGATCCACTACCCTCCTCACGACAAATTCTATTCGTTTCGCTGATCAAGCATGTGCATGCATTTTGCAGACAACCCATTGATATCAATGGGTACCAGCTAAGTCTAAATTTTAGCTGTGGGGATGTTAACCTCCCCCCCCCCCCCCCCCACACACACACACCTAAACTTATGCTGATTACTTGGATCCCAACAGTCTGTCTCCTTCTTCTCAGCTTATATTATGATGACTCCTAGCAATAAGGCCTTCTCAGAATTAGATTTTCCATTCAACGTGCTAGAAGTGGGCTACATTCAAAGTCTATTACAAAACATATTTTGTCAATCCACATTGCATTGTGAAATATGAGCGAGATGTATGAGCTGCATTACTGTTGTAATGTAGTCTAATTCTTTTGTGGGTTTCCCGCAGTTTATCAGCTCTTTAAAGACAACATTTGTGTTTAGACACAAATGAAGCATCTCCGTGTGGAGCCCAAGAGATCAGGTTTGGATTTTTTTAGGGCAGCTTTAATATTACACTCCTTTGGTCATGCCTCCCCAAGCTTTTAACAAGAAGGAGGAAACAGAGGATATGAATCTAGGAGGAAGGAAGATAAACAAAGCACAGCAAGGGATTCTGGGGTTTGTAGTTTTGCAGGGTAAGGGGAAACTGCTCACAAACAGGACATGATGCTGCTCAGCTGCAGTGAAGGGAGGCTGCTTATAGCACAGGAAAAGCACAAATTAGCAAAGAAAACCTCACAAGGAAATGCATAAAGACTCAGACAAGCAATTTTTTTTTCTTTCGCCAGACAACCCCTCTAAGCTATGACTTTTTAAATAACTATATAAAATAAAATGCACAGTTGTTATATACATTGCACGCTTCTTTTGTTCAAGTTAAAGAGAACCTGTCACATAGGTTATGCCCCCCTTGCTGAGGACAGCACAAGCTAGTGACAGACCTGCTGTTTCCAGCGCTGTGCAGCTTATTCTGTAAGATGCTGTAGTTTTTGTGTATTTAATTATCAAATCTGCAGTTTTCAGCCAGAAGAGTCATTCGAAGAGTCATTCAAAGAGTCAGTTTTTTTCAAATCCCGCCCACCTGAGGCTAGCCCTGCCCACCACAACTGATAAACCTATTACTTTGAATAAGTAGAAACATGTGAATAATGGTCAGTGGGTGGGGCTAGCCATTGGTGGGCGGGGCCAACACCTACTCATGAATAAGATTTGAGGGGTAAATGCTTTAAAACTGCTGCATCTTATAAAATAAGGGGCACAGTGCTGGAAACAGCAGGTCTGACACTAGCTTGATATAATAACGTATACCTGGGCTAATGTTTAATGTGCAATGCCTCGTGTATCAACGGTCTGGATATGGCACATCTCCTATTGTGCCGTCTTCAATATTAATATAGCATTCCGACCAAAATCAAAGATAAAACTCACGTTTATTGGAAATCTTCATTTCAAGTAAGACAGTCGAAAAGACATACTTGTAGTCAATTTAGCGATCTGCAACAGCAGTATCCACGGGCAGTATAAGCCCACTCCAATGTAATATCATGCAAACGCATGTAGCCTAGTGAGAGCAGTAAGGACAGGGGATGTCAGTCTTTTGTCTTCCGAAATGTCGCTTCCGCTGGAGGGTGACGCCCCCTGTCCTTACTGCTCTCACTAGGCTACATGCGTTTGCATGATATTACATTGGAGTGGGCTTATACTGCCCGTGGATACTGCTGTTGCAGATCGCTAAATTGACTACAAGTATGTCTTATCGACTGTTTTACTTGAAATGAAGATTTCCAATAAACTTGAGTTTTATCTTTGATTTTGGTCGGAATACTATATTGTTACTGACACTAGCTTGTGCTGGCCTCAGCAAGGGGGGCACAACCTATGTGACAGGTTCTCTTTAAGATTAAGATGCTCACAAAACTCATTGGAGAGTGTTGTAATGAACAAAATGTAGTGTATTCTGAACAAAATTTTGGCATAATTGTGGGCGCATTAGGCGCTGCGAAGTTGGACAACATTGTACAAAGATTCAGACAATATGACCGACTGTAATAAATGTGGTGCATTCCTTGACTGCCCAGTCTATGTTTATACTGCTATTAGATAGATAGATGTTGTTAAATCTTCCCTTGGATTTGATATGGAATATTTAATGGCAGTTCTTCTGTATTTTTTTATTTTATTCCTAAAGCTGCTTGGGCTAGATGTTACATAAACAGCCTATACTAAAATAAAATTACACTACAAACAATGAGCCAGATTTTCTAAAATTGTCTACTACTCAGTGTAAACCAAGACTGGACAGTCTAAGAATGCACCAAATTTATCACAGTGGCACAGCATTTTTAGATGCTGTTGTCTACCTGAACACTGTCTATTAGTTTATGCCAATAATTGCTCCAAACATTTGGTGCAATTTCTGGTGCACCTCAAGCCATGCCCCCTTTCCAATAATACACACCCCTTTATTACAAGGTCACAACAATCCATGAGGCACAAAATATGTCAAAAAGTAATTAGTAAATCTGCCCCCACTGTATTTTATGTGCGTTGTCTTTCTGATGTTCTATGCATTTTTACCATAGGCTTCTTTATAGAAAATACCAATAACAATGCAAAACACAAAAGATGCTTAAAGTTCATGACACACTAAAAATGACTCTCTTTGTACCAATTTTCTGGTGTACAATAGCTGTAAATTTTTGGGCAAGCATTGCTTCCGCAAACATTTGCAACTTTTTGGCAGCTTTATTCAATCCCCTCATATCTACATTGCTGTGGTTTAGAGGGGGTTCTCTGCCGTCTGACATGTTTACTATTTATGTCAGAAAGTGGTGTAAATTATAGTGGAAATCTAAGCCAGTTCGTAGCTTACCATTTATGGCATATGAACAGATGTAGATGTGAGAAATGTATACAACAGGACCTGTGGCTGGTCCTGGCATCTCTGTTTTAGTAAATCCTTGTGTTCCCTGTGACATAACAATTCTGCAGCATTTTCTCTTATAACTCTGTGTTGTGCTGTTCCCCTGTTATTCCTTTTGGAAATGTATCACTGAATCTGTCAGATGGGTGTTACCAATAGGGGGTGTGTCCCTTCACAGTCTGACATTGTCCAATCACTGCTGACAGAATTGGTGTGTGCAGGGAAACACTCCGTTGAAAACTGGAATAGTAACATCCAGCTGACAGATTCAGGTATACAATTCTAGGAGGAGCAGCACAATACAGAGATAAGAGAGAAGATGCTCCAGAATTGTTATTTCACAGGGAACAAAAGGATTTACTAAATTGACATTTCAGGAGAGGTCACAGATCCTCTTTAAAAAAAAAAAAACATGCTTGTATTAATAAATTTGTTACATATGACTCCTGTGGCCTTATTTCTCAAACTGGTGTGTGCCAAATTGCTCATGTAGGGGCATTCCCTACCCTGTGTAAGGAATTGATAATATAGAACCACAATATAGAGCACAGGTGTCGAATTAATTTTGGGCAAGGTTGGGGTTGCCATCAAAGGACCATGGTGCATTATGTGGTAAGAGGTCAACTGGTCTTTTATGGTTGTATAATAGCTAGACCCACTACCTGTAAGTTGCTGAAGAGAGTGGTGTGGAGATTAGAGATGGGCGAATTTCTCAAAAATTCGATTCGCCAACTTCGCCGAATTTTCCAACAAAATTCGTTTCGGTCCGAATTGCTTTGGGACGAATCGCGTTAAAAAACAGCTATTTCCAGGCTGCACAGAGCCTGCAGGGTGCTGTAGAATGTTGTGCCATGCTTAAATATGCAGAGGGAGCTTGGTTTGGGTCTTCATACATTTTTGTTTTTTAGTATTACACGCACTTGACTGCCGCCGCTTTTATAATCGCTTCACTATAAAATTCCGGGCATTTTAAGAGGGCAAAAACTGACCAAAAAACTGAAGGGGGAATTAGCCTGTTTAAAGTCAGCGAGCGACGCTGGAAAAAAACAAGTGAGAGCTCAGGTGGCACATTAGTGACAGAGTGTGGACGGGTGACGGCGGCACCCAAACAGCAGCATGAGGCAGAAAAGGGGGCACAATGACATTCTGGATGGTGGCAAAAACAGGAGTGGCCACAGAGTGGCACAATGACAGACAGGGGGAGGTCATGGCAGCAGCAGCATGGGGTTTCAGAGAGTGGCACAATGACACAGTGTGGAGGTCACGGCACCAGCGGGCAGCACAGCAGCAGGGAGGTTCATAGAGTGGCACAATGACAGAGTGTGGAGGTGGGTGGCAATACCAGTCCCTGGTAAAGATGGTGGTAGGCAGATGGAGAAACTGGCAACAGATGTGTGGCATCAGGCGGGTAGCAGCATCAGAATAGTGGCTGAGGCAGGCAGTTTGAACCCAGACTCATTTCTCACAGTTGGGTGAGGCGTCATGGCTGATTTAGTCTGACGCTTAAGGATTGGTGTGGGGAAAATCCTGGCCGATCCACGCCTGATTCATCTTGACAAAAGGGCAGTCGTTCCACATTTCCCGTGGACAAGTGGGTTCTCCTTGGGGTAACGATGGCCCCCGCCGCACTGAACACCCGCTCTGATGCCACACTACTGGCCGGGCCAGGACAGTTTATTTCCCCTGCAAACTCGGCAAGTTACGGGCCACAAATCCAGTTTGGCTGCCCAGTAGTCCAGCGGATCTTCTAACTGCGGTGGCAGAGTGCTGTCCAAGTAGGCCACGACCTGTTTGGTTCAGGGACTGCTCCAGGTCCTGCTGCTGCTGCTGCTGCTTTGGGGATGCCCTCCTCACTAGGCGGGTGAAGGAAGCTGCTCATCAGTGACTCCAGACTTAGGTTGCTGCTGATGGAGTGGTACTGCTCCTACCCCCCCCCTTCCCCCAGCAGCCACGGCAGTAGTACGTGAGCGCTGAAGAACCCCCGGTCACACCTGTCAGAGGAGGGACGATGCCGCACATAGGAGTGGCCCCAAATGACTACAGAGGATTTCCCTATAGTATTTGAGTTTGTCCTCCCTCTCAATATGCTGGGAAAAAAAGGCTCCCATTTTGGACCGGTAGCGAGGGTCCAATAGGGTGGAGAGCCAGAAGTCTCCCCTTGCCGGATGCTGGATATTCGGCTGTTACTAGCCAGGCCAAATCAGCATGCTGCGGGCCATCTGCACAAGTGACTCCGAGGGGCTTCCTGCCTCCATCTCCACTGTATACTGCCACGGGGGCTTGCGGGTCATGTGCCTCGTCTTCCTCATGTCCATCTACCTCCTCCAGCTGCCCCTGCTCCTCCTTTTCCCCTGTCCCTGGGTAGAAAATCCACTCATTTCACCAGAAAAAATGTTTTCTGCCCAATGCCCTCCTCCCCCCTCCTCCTTTTTTAGTCCCCCCCGGGACTCTGGGGCCCCCCGAGTTTGGGTGAACGTCCCCCAGCCCTTTTCCCCCCGACAGTTTTTTTTCAGAAATCTTTTCCGGGACATGAAGAAAGGGGGAATGACATTATTAAATCCCTTGGGCCCCTGGGGGACGGGACAAATAACTTTGGCCCTCCTCGAAGGGCCTCAACAAACGGAAAGGTGTCACGCATGAGCTCCCCACGGGGCTAAACATCAAAGTTAAAAAGGGGGAGTATCCTGTCCCCCTTTGGATCATCAAAAAATCTTTAAGGGCCTTTTCTATTCATACAGTGGGTTCCAAAACTTTTTCAGGCGGAAATTTCCCCAAAAGGGGTGGAAAAATCGCATATCGGGCCTGTGTTGGGGGAAGCCGTTCTGCCGCTGAAAAATTTTGAGGAGGGTGTTCTTGGCTTTGTGGGAAATTTGGATAAAAGTGCATGAAACATTTTCCCGGGGCCCTTTTTTCGAACCCTTCTGAAGATCGGGGAAGACTTGGGAAAACTTTTACAACCAGATTGAACACGGCGCCATGCAGGGCGAAATGGACCATCCCCCCTGGGTTTTGCAGCGCAGACCCCCATTTTTTTTTCCCATTGTCCGTCCCCAAGGGTTTCCCGATTTGCATTTTTGGCGCGGGGGAAAGCCACACAAACATTTTTTTGTGCTTTGACGGGGAGCATTTTCCCCCCCTGTGTGCCCTTCGTTGCCAGGCAAGGGCCCAGTGTGAACGGGCTTTGAAAAACCCGCTGTTCCCTCCCACATGTGGTATAAATTAAGCATTACTTTTTTGGAGGCTGAAAAGGTGGTGGGGGTGGAGGGGGGGGCGGAAAATTTGGCGAAGGACCCGCGGGTTTGACAACGGGGAGGAGAAAGGGCATCTCATGAAAAAAGTTTTTGGTGTCCCTGGGTAGGAAGCACATTCCCCCCAGGGGATAAAGGCATGAAAGGGCCCCTGCCCTTTATTTACAGCTAGACGTCCCCCGCTGCCGTCACCTTGAAAAAAACCGATAACTAAAGGGGCCCTGGCCTACCCCCTGTTCTACATATTTATGAAGTGCTGTTACTCCCCTTTTTTGGAAAAAAATTTTAAAACGGCTTGGAACTCTCCTTTCTCGGCTGGGGCAAAAACCATTATTCTCTAAAACGGGGCAGAGCCCCCTTTTGGGAAAAGGGAGGGACTGAAAGGTACCAACAATTTGGGAAACAGGGGGCCCCGGGTCAGCTTTGCCCCTTAGGAGGGTTTGGGACACATACGTTGTTTTCTTTCAATCGCCTCCAAAAAGGGACGGGCGGGGGCCATAAATTTAGGAGGAGCAGGAGAAACTGGACCGGGAAAATTTTTGGCGAAAAAGAAAGGGTTTTCCCTTCTCCCGAGGTGGTGGAGCCTTGACTGGTTTGGCAATGGCTTCCCATGCCAGGGGCATGCGTTGCTGCTTGCGGCGGATGGACCCCCAAAATTCTGACCCCACTTTTCTCCCAGGCCCCCGGGAGGTAAACGCTGCCAGGGGTTTTTGATGCGGGGCCATGTTCCCAACGTTTCCCCGGGCCCCGCTTCATTTCCCCCGGGCCCACAGATTCTAATAAACCCATATTTGGGCCTCCTCCGTTTTTTCTTTAGCAAAAGAACTGCCAATCCCCGAGTAGATTTTCCGCCAACCCGCCCCGAACAAAGGTGACTATGGCTCCGCGGGCCTCGTGACCCCCCTGTCCCGCTATTTTTTTTGGGAAACTGGGAAGGGGTTTTTTCCCCTGGGGCCCGTTTGGCTCCCACCTCAACCGTTTTTCCAGGCCTTCCTGTTTTTCAGGGGCCACACCAACCCCTTGCTGGCTGCGCCGCTGCCTGGACGCGCAAGCTGACGCCTCTTCCCTAAACGATGATGAACCCCTTGCTTCACCCGGCCCAAGGGGGGGGTCGGCTACATCATCTTTCGTTTTGGTGTTTAAATGTCACTGCTGTTCTCATAAAGGGGTTTTTGGTATGCAGAGGTTTGACCCCTCACAACATGACCTCCCATCCACTCTCCACATCTATACTTTGCCCCCTTTATGAAAAAACCCGGGGATATTGGCCCCTTTCTTCGCTGCCAAGTATGCTGCGACTGCCCTCCTTTAAATCGCTCACCCTCATATATATTGGCACTGGGGCCCAGACACATAGTAGATCTCTGGGGAGGGGGAACCCCGGATGGGACAGAGGCGGGTGGGACAGGGGAAGGGCCCCCTGAACCCCCTCCCGGGCCATGCCAAAATTTTAAGGGGTTTTTTGTATGCGTTTTTCCCACCGACTCTTGGGTGGGGTTTTCAGATGGGCATCTGGGGGAAGGGTGGAAAGAACCCAGTCAACCAATCCCAAGAAAACCCTTGGGGTTTTAAAAAATATCAAAGGGGCCCCTTTGATGCGCGGCAGTTTGGCCTTTAACCCGGGGGACCCCTGGGTGGGGACTCCCCTTACTGTGCTGGGGAAACCCGGGCCTGCTCCAGGGAAATTTTTTGCCACTGCCCTGGAGGGGAAGAGGCCCCGCCAAACCCTCTGCCCGACATACTGTTTGTTTTTAAAATGTTCAGGGAAATGTTTTTTTGAAGAAAATCCTGTATTATTTAAAAAACAAAACCCCGTATTTGAAATCCCAAAAGAAAACCCCCTTTAAAAACTTGGGTTTAAACCCTTGGGTATAAATTGCCGGGTCCCAAACTGGGCAGGGAAAAATTTTAACCCTTTTATGTTCCGTTTAAAAACTGTGTATTTTACTAATATAAAAAGCACAAACAGGTTAATTTAATTCGGTTTTGAATTATGCAAAAGGGAAAAAGTCTTTCTTGGCGGGGAAAAAGAACGTTTTCTTTAAGGGGACCCCAATCAGCAGAACAAGCTTAATTAAAACCCCTGGATCTAAATTTTCCCAAAAGAAAAAGGCAAACCCAAAAAATTTCCAGCTTTGTACGTGTTAAAAAAGGCGTTATTTTACGGTAAAAAAACAACAGAAAACTTGTAAATTTTCCCTTTTGGGGGGTGAATTTGGGATAGGGCCCAAAAATTTTTTTTTTTGGGTTGAAAAGAAGTTTTTTTTTAGAACCACAACGCAGAAAAAATGCTTAATTAAACCCCCCGGATTAAAATTGGGCAAAAGAAATGAGCAAAATAAAAATTACCAGCTTTTTTAGCATGTTTAAAAAGGCAAGTATTTTAAATGGACAAAAACCGAAAAAATTTAATAAACCTTAGGTTGCAAAAATTTTGCTTCAGGCAAAAATTTCTTCTCTGGCGGAAAAAAAACGTTTCTTTTTTGTGACCACAAAAAGCAGAACAAAAGCTTAATTAAGCCCTGGGTCTAAATTGCGCAAATAAAAGAGCACCCCAAAAAATGAAGGGGTATTTGGATTTTAAAAATGCTGTTTTTTTTAAATGAAAAAAAAACAGGAAAAAGGCTTAGGGTTTAAAAATTTGGGTATTCAATGTGCTGAAGAACTGAGAATAGCATTAAAATTATTTGCAGCCTTTCAAATTTGGGCGCACACTGGAATTTTTAGTTCCATAAACCCCCCAAAAAACTGGAAATTTGAACGTAAGAGAAGGTTTTCTGAGAAAAAGCTGTGGGCACCCCCCAAAAAATTTGTAATTTAAAAAAAAATTTCTTTAGTATCAGCTTTCACAAGCAGCGCCGGCAGCACCTTCCTACTCAGTACTGGGGAGAGCGGTATGAGCTCACAGCATCGCGCCCGGACTTATATAGTGCGGTGACTTCACAGAATTCCCGCCGGTCTCTGATTGGTTCATCTTGCACATGTCATGCAGGCTATGCCCTTCTTCCTCCCATAGTTCTTTGCCCCATGTAACGCCATGTGCTCGCAGCCATTTTATCAATCAAAAGCATGCTTCGTTCTCACGAATCACCCCAAACTTTGACTTCGTTCAGAATCGAAGTTTTTCCTGAAATTCTACACGAATTCCACTTCGTTAGAATCGATTCCCCCATCTCTAGTGGAGATGCGCATGTATCCTCCATGTGGAGAGCCTTTCGTTCTGCATCTGGGCATTCTCTATCCCTGCTCGCTATATCTAACCTCTAAGGGACCATATATAATTACATGGTGGGTTGGATTCAGTCCATGGGCCTTGAGTTTGACATACGTGATATAGAGCCTGTACTACTTCATATCTGGCTAAACCTAATAACCTTCAACACAGTTTACACTTCCCGCACATAAAGGCAGTGTGCCAGTTTACTTTACATCGAAATGTCACAATCTGGGGAGGATACACCTTCCTGTACATTGTGATTAGTCATTGACTCATTTTTCTGACACAAGAGAATTAAACCAGTGTTTTAAAAGCTGAAAATGGTATATCAGACAAAGGTTCACATACTGAGTCACTGTGCACGGGACAGACTACCGATTTTACTTTCAAGAAAAAAAAATCTGTGGTTATGGTGGGGTGTCTCTCATTCAAGACCTCTATCAATCAAGGAAGTGAACAGTAGCTACAAAAAGTATCTCTTTCCTTATCTTTTACCGATTTTAAGTTCCTTTGAAGGTCCATGTCTTCTTTGTATAAAAAGTCTGTAATTTTTCAGCTTCTTGTATAACATCATGTCTGAAGAAGGGAGCTAGTATTCTCGAAAGCTCACCATCAAATATACTCAGATAGCCTCTAAAAGGTATCGCCTGATTTCTTCACTCTTCTGGACACCAAGTAATACTTCATCTTCTCTATTGCGCAGCAAGGTAACAGAACATTTGCTGCCAGGATCCCCCACATTCAGGCAGATCACTGAGGATCTCAGCAGTATGACTCCCTGTGATGAGCTTACTTTTGTAGGACTGATCTAACAAAAAGGCAAACTGTAAACCATGCTTATTTCTTAGACTGGTATGTGCAACAGTGGCCTAAATGTTGCCTTATTCACATCTGCATTTGGTTTTCTGTTCAATACTGATGGAGTGGATCTATATCCAAGAAAAGGATATAAAGTGATGCAAATGGAAGTGCAATCTCCCGCTTTTTTTAACAAATCCATCATACGGTACATCCATATGTGGGTGTGGGTGGATCTATAGCAGTGATTGGCATATCAGATTTGGTTTTCCTAACTATTCCTGTTATAGTGCGGGAGGTTTGTAAACTGTAGTGTACAAGTCATTATGTAATGTAAAGGAAATTGGATCTTTTAAGAGAAGGAACAGAGCAGGGAGTGATGTCACCATCCTGAGCTGTCAGAGTAGAGAGAGGTGGCCGGTAAATAGGGAAGCTTATGTGCAAAAGCAGGAGATAAGATCTGCTCCTAACAGCAAAATCAACTAAACCAGAATACCCCTTTAAAGAGAGAGAGAGAGCATATTATTTACAGCCAGCTTCAAGTTCCCACTTTCTGTTCCGACTGTGGGTGGTTCTATAGCAGTGATTGGCATATCAGCTCTGCTATTCATAGCTGAGCCTATGGGGCTTTGGTGATTTAGGGGTTTTAACAGTTTCGGAGCTCTAAAGGGTTAAGGTTTGTCTCTAAGAATGAGGAATAAGCTTTTGTGCTGCTAGAGCAGAGAGAGGTGGTCAGCAGCCTAGGAAACCTGGAAAGGAAAGAAAATCAGAACAGTAATGTATATGGTAATAGTCTCTTTTTACCTACATGTTTAAGCTTATCAATGAGATGTGTATAGCCCTTTAAGCAGTCTCACCTGCCAGTTGCACCATGGACTTCAGCATTAACATTAATTCATGGCTATATTACATTGCCCACAAATAGAGTTTACTGCTTAGTGTATTATGGTTAGTTTATCGAAGCATCAGCAGGACATCAAGAAGCCAAATATACTGCAGTATAACTCATACACAGCTATCAGTACCAGTGTGTGATAAGCACATTGTTATTGACTGCTCAGTCAGAGTCTTTATCTGCATGACAAGGAGCTCTACATACAAACCAACATACTCACACCCAAACCACAGATCACGTCACCTCCTCCAGTTTTTTCCTCCACAAATGAAACCTCTTGAAGTCACCACACTTGGAGGATGTCATCCAGCATTTTTTTTTTACTTTGTAGAAAACATACAAATCACAGATTTGGCATATCATGGATATGTTTATTTATTAGCTGAAAATTCTGCCTTTATGAACATAACTCAAAGGGAAATTGTTATCAAAAATAACTTGTTGTTTAAAGGGGTTGTCTCGCTACAATGATTGGGTTTTAATTTAAAGATCTTTAAAAAACAAGCAGCTTTGCAATATATGTTCATTACAAATTTTCCTATGATTTTGAGCTAGCCCTGTTAGTATTACACATCAGCTTTCAAATCTCTATAGTAGCCCACCTGTTGGGTCCTTATCTTACTGGCTGTCAAGGTCTGAATGATCATCACCTTTTGAAGACAAAGGGCGGGAGATGAGAGCCCTCCCACACAGAATGCTTATGGAGGGGGAGGAGGGGGAAGGGAGGACTCTGGCGTCTGTTTTCCATGCAGCCTGGATTAACCTGTGTGTGCCTGCTTCCTCCCTGCTCTCTAACACAGATAGATGTGACCACAGTGACCCTGTCTGTTACTATAATCATGATATGTCTTTGAACTGTGACTATACTAATACTGTACAGATCAGGCATGTGAATACTTTATGCTCTCCTGTATTAGTAGGACTCCTGAGTATAGTAACACTTCCCTTGTTGTTGCTGGAGATGTGGAGACTTGTAAAACTAAGCAGGGGATATAGGAACACTTGCATCCTCTCTGCTCTGTTATTGCACACCCCCCTTCACATTCCTCTCTACACTCATAGATCAGCCCTCTCCTGCAACAGACCTAGGCAAAGGCACCACACAGGGTGAAACTTGAGAGCAAACCCCCTCCCCCCCCCCTATAGAAGTTACGTAGCTGCCTGTGTGCTGATGGGAGGGGGAAGAGGGAGCAGAAGAGACAGACAAGCTAGCACGCCCCTCAGTTCAACTTACCAGGGACACTGACAGGCTGAAAGCTCGTAATGAGACAACTCCTTTAACTCATGTTTTTATGTTAAACACATTTTCTAAGATTTTTAGGTTATTTTTTTTTACTTTTTCACTTTCAATATTTTTTAATAATTCTTAAGTCCTGTAGTTTTCACTTTGGCCACTAGGCCTAACAATAGTCGGACACTTCCCGTTCTGTAGAGAGATATTTTCAGTAGTCTGCTCATTATCAGCACAAGCAGGGTCAAACTGAAAGGAGACACCAATGTGTATAGATAACGCAGGATCCACCAGTCACAATAGGAGATGTCACAGCTCCCCCTCTTCTCCTCCCTGCACACTAATTTCTTCCTAGGTCACAGAGCATGCCTAGAAAACTCTCCTATAGAAGTCAATGGGACTGATCCTGTTCACAGTCACCTATGTGAATGAAGCTGCTGTAAAGCATCTCTCTAAATGCTGTTAAAAACAGTGCAGGCAAGAATGCTGTACCTACAATCATATTTAGATGACCAAATTGAGAAATCTACAATCAGAAAATAAGAATGGCTAAGAAGAGGAGAATGTGTTTTTTTATATGTCTTTTTTTATTAATAATAAGAAAAATTGGTGAAAGATTCCCTTTAAACAGAGGCACCGTCAGGGCAGTATTGGCAGTTCTCTTTTCAGGGACTTTGATTACATTTGGGATGGGGGGCCCCAATGCGTCAGCTATATGCGACCCTATAATTACTTATGGCAAGCCTACTCAAACATATGAAAGAAAATTATTTTAATTAGTGGCATATGTTCTCCAAATCACAAAGAGTAAAAAAAAACTATGGGATCACTCAATATTAAGAAAAATGTTGGATCCCCTTGTAATTTACATTCAAAAAAAAATCCCATAATTTAAAATTTTAAATTGATAACAAAAAAATTCAAAGTTGCCATAATGAAGTAAAAATACTGAAGCACGATATGGAGGCTGAAATGCAAGAAGCAAACAAACAAAAGTACAGCAGCACTGAGTAGGCGCCAAGACATGCATAAAAATTGCATTTGTGGTATTTTTTAAATTGCATTACTATCTTTTCTACTTGTATATCGTTGTTGTTAATTTTGATCAAATTATGTATGCCCAGCTACAACCTTAGGGTGCTTTCACACGGTACGTTTTTGGTTTGTTTTTGATGCGTTTTTTTAATGCGTTTTTTGTGCAGGAAGGCACATTTAAATTTAAACTGTACATTGAAAAAAAGTGTTAAAAAAACGCGTTTTTTTTGCAGCAAAAATACAGCATTAATTGCTGTGCCTTTTGCACAAAAAAGCATTAAAAAAAGCATCAAAAACACACTGTTTAAAGCACCCTTAGGTGCTTTCAAACGTGGGTTTTTTTTTGCTTTTTTTTAAAGCATTTTTTTTTGAGGAAGGCCCAAATTTTTACATTGTTGCACAAAAAAACGCATCCCAAAAAAATTGCATCAAAAATGCACCAAAACCGCACCGTGTGAAAGCACCCTTAAGAAAACCTTATCTAATGGCCCATTTAAGACATTCTCAGTAACAGGATGCAGCTATACTGATGAAAAGAACCTGTAGCAAATGAAAGGAGCGCATGACAACCACACCTCCAAATGCACAATACAAAAAGACAAAGTTAGACATCACATTCAAACAAAAAAGAGACAAGTACACTTGTGGATGCTGAGGTAGACAAAATGCGAGAAGCAAACACACCTACAAATATACAGCGAAGGAAATAATTATATGATCCCTTGATGATTGTATAAGTTTGCCCATAACTGTTTCCTGTACTTGATGTGAAAATAAGTTTGTTTAAAAAAAATCACAATTAAAAAGCAAATTAAATTTTTTTTTACAAATAGTAAAACAAAGGATAACTATATTGATATGGTATCACTGGAAGGTAACATTTCATTTATACTCCATAATAAACTAACTTCACCCCCCCACCCCCCAAAATGGCACAATAACGTTTTTTACCATTTTACCCACAAAGATTGTTTTTATTTTTTGGGTTTCCCAGTATATTACAGAGTACATTGAATAGCATAATTAGAAAATATAATTTCCCTCTTAAAAAAAACTATTAATATATAAAGACATGGAAACAATGTGTGTATTTCCTATAAAGTTAAAAAGCTAGGAGGCCTCCTGTAAGTATGGTGACTTCATATATCCATATATTGATTTTAACAAGAGCTAGTGACTCGCTTGACTGGATCGATTTAGATATTTGTTGAGAGATAAGAAGTCCTAGGTGAAGGCATGGCATGCTCCTCTTTTTTCTAACTCCTTAGGACATGTTCACAAGGGTTAGATTCCATGTGGATTCCAATGCAGATTCCACCTGAAAACTGCCTTCCATTGTCTTAATTGGAGTCTACTCTGTGGTTATCATAGTGCAGATTTTTCTTATGTGGATTTGCAACTCTGCATACGGAAAAAATAAGTGATGTGTGACTCATCGACACAGATTCCAAACAAAGACTACATTGGGTGGCCTAGATGCAAATTAGCTGCACTGAATAGGGCTGAATCTGCATCTAGAACCACAGGAGAAATCATAGCAGAAGTCTAAGGCCATGTTCACACGGCTTAACTGCGGGACATAATTACGCCCCGCAATTACGCCGTGTGGACGGGAGTGGGGCGGGAGCGTGGGAGGGAGCGGGGGGCCAGCACCTCGCCGGCCCATTGATTTTGCATTACCAGCGGCGCGTTTTACGGCGCTGGTAATTCACATGTCAATTTTATCCCCCCCGCCCGCCTTTTCGCCGAGCGGGGAGGGGAGACGTAATCCATAGTTCTCTATGAGAACTGTGGATTACCGTAATGACTGGGCCGTTTTCAGCCCGTAATTTGCGCACTCCGGCGCTTAATTACGGACCGAAATAGGGCCCATTTTAAGCCGTGTGAACATGGCCTAAGGGATTGCCTCTAAGGGAGACCTATATGAATCGAATGCGTCAAAGTTCATTTTCTCATCTTTTTTTCAGTGTATAATGTGCCTGAATGTATGAAAGTGGCTTTTGTGTGTCCATAAATGGTGTGTAAAGTTCATCGTGCTTCGCCTGTGTGTTAGGCGCATTACGGAAATTAGAAAAATTAAAAAATCTGAGCAACATCATCAATGGGTTATTTAATGTAAAATTAGTTTTAGATTCTATTAATTTTAAATACATTTTATAGGAGATTTTTATATTGTTGGGATATTATATATTTTTATATTATTTTTATATTTTATGATAACACTTTTTATTAAATTTAAAAAATTAAATTTTATATACCGTATATACTCGAGTATAAGCCGAGTTTTTCAGCACAAAAAATGTGCTGAAAAACCCTCCCTCGGCTTATACTCGAGTCACTGTCGGCACTCAGGCGCTGCGATGGCCCGATTTGCTGACAGGGAGCTTCAGTTTATATGCGGTCCTCAGGGAGGGGCATATAAAAATGAATGCAGAGTACAGCTGACAGCACCCGGGCGCTGCGCTGGCCCGGGCACTGTCCGTCATCTCTTCCCCTGCATGCGACTCCTCCGGAGCGCACACAGGTGAAGAGATACCACTGCGGGGCACAGAGCGAGCGCTCCCTGCTCCACAGTGGACTCCCGGGGGGCCGCAAACTCGCGGCTGTCGGAGCTCCCCGGCACAGGCAGCGTGCATGTCATCACGCTGCGGGGCGCGGCACTGATGACGTCACCCGCCTGTGACCGGGAAAAGTGCGCGGGGACCGAACGCGAGGAGGCCGGCAGTGAGGGGACGGAAACAGCGGGGAAACCAGGTAAGTGATTTTTTTTTTGTTTTAAAACGTTGCCTACACCTGCCTAGTACTGCCTATTGCTGCCTTGTACTGCCTATAGCCTACCTAAAACCTGCCTAGTACTACCTATACCTGCCTAGTACTACCTATCCTGCCTAGTTTCTGCCTATAAGCCTACCTATACCTGCCTAGTACTAAACCCATACCTGCCTAATACTACCTATACCTGCCTAGTACTGCCTATAAGCCTTCCTATTTCCTGCCTAGTACTACTATACCTGCCTAGTATACCTATAAGCCTACCTATACCGCCGTAACCCTATACCTGCCTAGTACCTACCTAATACCTGCCTAGTATACCTATACTGCCTAGTACTGCCTAATCCTAGTACTCCCTTTGCCTACCTATACCTGCCTAGTACTACCCATACCTCCTAGTACTGCCTATAAGCCTACTATACCGCCCAGTACTACCTAATACCTGCCTAGTACTTTTCCTATACCCGCCCATGTACTTCCTATACCTGCCTAGTACTGCCTATAAGCCTACCTATACCTGCCTAGTACTGCCTATACCGCCTAGTACTACCTATAGCCTACCTATACCTGCCTAGTACTACCTATACCCGCTAGTACTGCCTATAAGCCTACCTATACCTGCTAGTACTGCCTATTACCTGCCTAGTACTCCCCTATAGCCTACCTATACCTTTCCTAGTTCTATGGGGGACATTAAACTGCCTATACCAGCCTATGGGGGACATTAAACTGTATATCTGCTTATGGGGGACATTAAACTGCCTATACCTGCTTATGGGCGACATTAAACTGCCTATACCTGCCTATGGGGGGGGGGGGGCATTAAATCTGCCTATGTAATTTTATTGGTATCTATTTTTTATTTTTTAAATTCACCAGTAGCCGCTGCGTTTTCCCCCCTAGGCTTATACTCGAGTCAATAAGCTTTCCCGTTTTTTTGTGGCAAAAGTAGGTGCCTCGGCTTATACTCGGGTCGGCTTATACTCGAGTATATACGGTAGTTTGATAATTATCAGAATTTACTTTTTATTATTGTACTATTGTAAGTTGAGAAATAAGGGACATTTTTTTCCCTAACAGCAAATCTAGCTCCACTTCTCCTCAGGCTCAGACTGACCACATTGAGATAGGTCTGCCTGTATGAGCAGTAATGTGCCTAGTTTTGCTGAACCACATTCATATATGTGTCTAATATTACAAGTGTGGTGCGACACTCCCCCAGAACGCCCACAAAACGCCCCCTCATGTTAGGCGCATTAGAAAGTGTCGAGTCTTACGAACAATGCGCCTAACACATTTATGAGGCGCATTAGACATTGTAGACTGCTCACGTAGGCACATTTTATGCCAGAAAAGGGTGAAAAACCTGATCATACAAGTCTCCCTAAGACTTCTTAGGCTGTAATCAAACACATCATAAACAACCTGATATAAGACTTTATTCACTCATCCTATATTTGTTGAGAAATCTGCAGTTTCACAACTAAGCAATGATTCTCGCCTAACACGCCAATGTCCATCCGTTTGATAAAGCAGAAAACATGTCTCCTAAGAGAAGACAGCCCCTTGCCAATTAGCTGAGGTCCAATTCTGATACTGCCATGAAAATTGAAGCCTTTTCTGCTTTTTCGTTGGCGCAGTGCAGTGACCATTCACTGTTTCAGAGCCCCAAATGCAGTAGGGTTTGCTGAACTGTTAAACAAATGCAGAAGGGTAAAGTAGATATAATGTTACACCAACACCTATAAAACCATCTCTAAATCAATATACAGTATATACTCGAGTATAAGCCGAGTTTTTCAGCACAAAAAATGTGCTGAAAAATCCCCCCTCGGCTTATACTCGAGTCACTGTCGGCGCTCGGGCGCTGCGATGGCCCGTACGCCGACAGGGACGCTTCAGCTATATGCGGCTCCTCAGGGAGCGCATATAACTGAAGGCCGAGTGAGCGCACAGTGTCCGGACGCTGCGGTGGTCTGGGCACTGTCCGCGATCCTTCACCTATATGTGACTCCTCCGGAGCCCCATATAGGTGAAGGGATTACCACTGTGGAGCAAGAGCGAGCGCTCCGTGCCCGCAGTGGCCTCCGGGCCGCAGTACTCGTGGCTGTCCGGAGCTCCCGGCATAGGGGAGCGTGCATGTCATCACCGCTGCGGGGCGCGGCCTGTGAGGTCACCGCCTGTGCCCGGGAAGACAGGACAGCGCGCGGGAGGCCGGAGCAGCGAGGAGGCGGAGCGGCGAGGGAGACGGAGCAGCGGGGAGTCAGGTAAGTGTTTTTTTTAAACTTCCTATACATGCCTACAGCTGCCTATATCTGCCTACACCTGCCTACAGCCGGCCCTATACCTGCCTACAGCCGGCTCTATACCTGCCCTACAGCTGCCTATACCTGCCCTACAGCTGCCTTTTACCTGCCCTACAGCCAGCCCTATACCTGCCTACAGCTGCCTTTTACCTGCCTATACCTGCCTTTCAGCCGGCCCTAATTACCTACCTACAGCTGCCTTATACCTGCCTACAGCCACCCCTATACCTGCTTACGCTGCCTATAACTGCCCTATAACCTGCCTACAGACGGCCCTATACCTGCCTTATACCTGCCTACAGCTGCCTACAGCCGGCCCTATACCTGCCTACTGCCGGCCCTATACTTGCCTACAGCCGGCCCTATACCTGGCTATACCCTGCCTACCAGCCCGCCCTTACCTGCCTTTCAGGGCCCGCCCTATACCCGCCTACAGCCCCGCCCTATACCTGCCTATGGGGCCATATACCTGCCTATAATCTGCTTATGGTGACATATAACTGCCTATTACATTTCCTATGGGGCCATTTTCGTGCCTTTTGGGAAATATACCTGCCCATACCTGTATATAGGGCCATATATCTGCCTATTTAAATTTCCTATGGGGACATTAAACTGCCTATGTAATTTTATTGGTATCCATTTTTATTTTTAAAATTTACCAGTAGCCGCTGCATTTTCTACCTTAGGCTTATACTCGAGTCAATAAGTTTTCCCGCTTTTTGGGGCAAAAGTAGGTGCCTCGGCTTATACTCGGGTCGGCTTATACTTGAGTATATACGGTATTCACTGGAAAGACATAAAAAACATAGTTTTTACTAAATTAATGCCCAGAAAAGGATAATAAGTCTGAAACCAAAGTGACATACATAAGAACAAAAAAGGGGCAGAAATCCTTGTACCCCAGTCCTGGCATGACGTCACGTAGCACTGTCTGTATGTGATAATCTGCAAGAAGAAAATCCAGGAGTTGAAGACCAGGTAATGATGGGCGAAATAATCAAAACCCAAAAGGACCTTATAATAGAACCCTACCCATCCACAATAGCGTGGTTATTGATCTGATAATGGCTGCCCTACACAGGGACCTATTATAGCCTAATTAGCCTCCTGACGCATTTCTTTCTGGGGTACAAAATGAAACTCATCAGGGGAGTAAATTACTGAAAATAATACATTCCATAAAACCCCATAAAGGCAATGGCCAAAAGCGGCATGGACAGCATAATGACACACATATTATATATTTTATATATTATATATATATATATATATATTATATATATATATATATATATATATATATTATATAATATATATATATATATATTGTAAACAAACCGCAGGAAAAATAGTGGATGGAAGGTATGTCCCTAGTATTATGCTGCAAATGGTAAGGGGAAGTTCCAGGGATGCCCAGGGAGGCCGATCCAGTAGGACAGCCCGGTCTTTCCACAGCAGCAGAATGGCAGCAAGAGAACTGCACTAGAGGGGCCACCAAGGAACCGGACCTTGGTGGGGAAAGGTCAGCAGTATAAATAGGTAACCATAGGTTACGCATGTTTGTGTAGTTTTAGTATAGCTGCTGTGCAGCTTTATTGGGCTGCTTTTTCTGAACGGCTGTAGCGTGGGTGGGAGGCCGTTCACCCCTCCGGTCCAGGCTTTACCAGTATCCCTGGGCCTTTAAAGCCTGTGCAGGAAGAGACCAGGTGAGAGAGTCAACCTGGGATTGATTAGTGTCAGGAGTCATTTCTCCAGAGGGTGCTGAGCAGGAAGGAGCCTGCTACTGAACACCCAACCAGACCGAGGAGGTCTGCTACACAGAGACTTCACCTTCCACACGGAGGAGTATAACAATTGTGCCTTGTTTTTTTATGCTGGAAGTCTATTATGTTTTGTGCTGCATGTTTGACGGCTGACGTAAGCCAATGACATAAGACTGCCTGGTTGTTTTGCTGTTTGTTTTGCTTCTAAAAATAAAACCCTATATTTTTGGTTGCAACCATCCGGGCTTGTGGCCTGCCTCTGTGACCGCTAGTCCCCACAATATATATATATATATATATATATATATATATATATATATATTGTATACACACACACATATATTTTATATATATATATATATATTTCTTTTTTTATTGTGGGGACCAGTCCCAAAGGCAGGCAGTCTTTACAGATTGGACCAACAGCAGTTTCTGTGCAAAATAAACAGAAAGTGCTTGATTTGTTTCACCCGTTAAACAGCTGCCAATCCAAAACTAAACAGAACAAAATGTTTACTTCAGCCACCACTCAGATGTCCCAACACAGTCCTTGGCAGAGACAGTCTATAGCACACAGTGTCCATTGCCCAAACAGAGCTCTCATGCTACTTTAGGGAATGTATGCACACACAAAATAGCAAGATTATTACAGCTCGCTCCTCCTTTTGTAGTCCACGGCACTTCATGTGGTGTGATTAGACAGGGAACAATGCAGTTCCACGATGATCCTGTGTTTTCCTGAGCATACACAGCTCTTTCTCCACAGTACCTTTCATGAAGACTCGGAACCATACCTAGCTTCCTCTGACTCTCCAGGTTTACATAGCCCTAACAAACTCTGGCCTGGTCTGAAATGCGGGAGAAGCCATCCCACCCATCTCTATGACTGCTCCAGTGAAAGACCGACCCAAACTAGCTGCATTGCTGCCATACTAAAAGTTAACGTGCGTGAGTGGCCTATTGCCGCTGACACCATCAATAATTGGCCTAAGATAGGTCCATTACCATATGCCTATAGGCTTTAGGCATGAGGGACTGGTCCACCAGTCCCTTGGCTACACGGTACACTAGATTCCCATTCATGGAAAAGTGGGGGTACCTGTCATCTGCCCCTGACTCTTGGGGTACCCCATTTGTTCCTAGCACATTATTTAGAGCCCCTCTCAAAGTCTTACCCTGGAGTTGGCCTGACTCAAAGTTTGTCCTGGACACCGCTAAGTCTGGGATAGCCATTTAAGGGGTTGAATCCTCCTCACTATCAACTACTAGAACATTTAAGGGAAAATCGGGGATACCCTCAATGGCAGTCCACATACTCCGAGTGATTAGGTGGACTCACTGTGGCCCAGAGATCCCAGAACAAAGGACAATCCCGGGCAATAATCAGGTCATGCATTAACCTTGGCACGACCCCCATATGGTGGGACACCGCAACCCCACATCTTTACATGGTAACCTAGGTCACAGGGTAAAGTTTGGTATCCCCATGTATACATACGACCCCCACAGTTTTTGCAGGTAGCAACCCATGTGGGATGTGAGCCGCAGGGAGCGTAACCAGGCTCCCTGAGTCCAGGAGACTAGTGGCAGAGCTGAAGTCCCTACCCAGAGTTCGAAGCCGTGTCACACGTCGAGTGGGCGAACATGGAGCTACATCTCCCCATAGAGAATTCAATAGGTTACCCATTAAGGAGACACTGGGCCACGATGTGACTTGGGGCGTGGCACTTCCAGCAAACAATATACCGGATACCTCTCAGATCACCAGGTCTAGCCAAACCCTTGGCCTTGGGACATCCCTCTGGGAAGTTTGGAGTCCCTTCTTCTGGGACTCAGAAGAACTGAAAATGGAGAGGACAGATGTCCGGGGTCAATCAGGGATTTATCCACCAAGATATCACTCCACTAGGTCCACCAAGTCATCCACAGACTGGCGGTTATCCTGTACAACCCATTAATATACCGGCCTGGGAAGAGTGTGCATAAAACGGTCCACCACTACATGCTCAACCATTTGGGTCAGGGTACGCACATTTGGCTGCAGCCATTTTTGGACCAGATGTAAGCGGTCAAACATTTTGGACCTTGATGGCTTGTCCCAGCTGTAGCCCCAGTTATGCACCCTTTGGGCCCGCATCATCAAAGTTACCCCCAGACACACCAGGATCTCAGTTTTTATTTTGGCGTACCCCCTGGCATTCTGCATTGACAGATTGTAATACATCTTCTGGGGTTTTCCCGTGAGGAATGGGGCCAAAACCTCAGACCATTGTTCGGTGGGTAGCTTCTCATGTTCAGCAACACATTCAAACATGGTGAGAAATTCTTCCACATCATCCTTCGGGGTCATCTTCTGTAGCGTCTCCCTTAACGATCTCCGGACTTTCTAGTCGCCATCATGGCTACGTGGGCTAGGGTCTCCTTGATCCGAACGGCTTTTATCAGCAGGGCCAACTGCTGGTTAGTCTCCTACTGTGCCCTTACAGAATCTGCGTGCGCCTGCTGCTGCTAGTGTTCACTAGTATGAGGTGCTTTATAACATCCTCCATAGTTTCTGTTTGGGTCTTTATCTGGGCCACCGCTTTAACCCAAGACATATAGCTGCACCTGCGGGACTAGGCCCACATCCTCCACCAATTGTGGGGATCAGTCCTGTTAAACAGCTGTCAATCCAAAACAAAACAAAAGATTTACTTCAACCAGCACTTAGATGTCCCAACACAATCCTTGGTAGAGACAGTCTATAGCATACGTAGCACACAGGGGACCTTAAAGGGGTAGTCTCACTACAAGGATTGTTTTTATGTTAAAGATCTTGCAAAAACAAGTCACATTGTAATATGTGTCCAGTAACAGTGTCCTACCTATTCTGAGATATCCCCTCTTGTATGGGCTGCATCAGCTCCTCAGGTCGCTATAGTTAAAGACCAGTTTGATCTCTGCTGATAGGCTGCCAGCACTGGTTGCTATAGCTACAGACCTGGCTTCTACTGCAGAAGAGTGGAAGCCAGTAAAACCGCCCCTAAATTCAAAGTGAAACCAAGGAAACAGGACTGAGGTAAGATGAATCAATGTAATGAGACAACCCCTTTAAATGTGGAAGCAGCTATCCCACCCAGCTCTTTGTCTGCTCCAGTGAAAGACTGACCCAGACTAGCTGCTTAGCAGCCATAATAAATTTAAATCTGTCAGCGACCTATTATAATAGTACTGGCCCTCACCTCACCAAAGCCTTGGTGACACATATCTCCTGTCTATTATGGTCCCTTGCAAGTTCCGACAAATACCCCATTCACATGGATCATCATCAGAATGGATTAAAAATCCTGAACATGTAGACAGCCTAAAGGATCCTATATAGTTGAGTCCCGTTATTATGGCCACTTGCAACGTCGGTTGTGTTATAGCTCTGTCAGTAGATTTGTTTGACTATTGTAAACCATGAGCTATATTGTCAGCTATATATGCTACAACCGCGAGTGGCCATAATAATGGGACTCGACTGTGTATATAGGATCCTTTAGGCTATGTCTACATGTTCAAGATTTTGAATCCATTTTGATGATGATCCATGTGAATGGGGTATTTTATGAAACATTCACATTTTGGTAAAGATCAAGATCAAATAATGAATGTGCAAATCCTGATTACTATGCAGGTTCATTATTACTGCAGATTCTGTACTGTTAAACACTAAGGGCGACATGTATGAACGGGGCTGCGCCTGAATTCTGGTCGCAAAAATCTGTAGTAGACCAGTTCTATAGATGTATGAACAGGTGCACTCCAAACGTTGGCACGATAAGTGCCTCGGGATCACGCCAAAGACACTTTTTAGCGTGTCAAAGATTTGGGGCGTTCTGGGGGCGTCGCACCACATTAGCAGAAGGAGACATATTTATGATTCTTTGACACCAAAACTTTGGCGCAGAACAGTTAGAACAGCCAGACCAAGTTAGAGGTGGTCTGGCTGAGCCTAAGTTGTTGTTTTGGCACTACACTGCGCCTGTATGTATGACCTGCAGAAGAACAGGTTTATACATTCTGGCGCAGTCTATACTACCTTAAAGCAATTTAGAACTGGTCTATCAGCGTTAGAAATCATATATATACCCTAAATTACCTCCACTGAATGACAATGAGACTATCCAAGCCCCCACAGTGATCGCGGTCATTTTTTGGAAAGGGAAACCCAAATTTTTATCTTCAGTTTTCTGCCACAGACCCGTCATAAACATTTGGGCCCCGGGGCAAAAACACGCAGGGAATCCTTTCGATACATGACACCCACACTAGATCATGCCTCTATCCACCCAAGCACACCCTATTATCACATCAGTTCACTAGCAGCCTGCAGCCTACAAGACTGATTGGCAGGGCAGGGAGCCTTAGGCTCCCTTCTCTACCATGTTTTTTTTTGTTTTCATATCCTAAAACACACAAACAGTAAAATAAGAAAAGCCAACCAGGGAACCGGGGTATTTTTTTTATTTGACAAGTAAACCCCCCCTCTGCCTAGTGTGCCCAATGGAAAAGATGGCCCTGGTCTGCCATGGATATTTTCTCAAAAGTTCATGGTAGATCTGCCTCTTGTAAATCAATGCCATGTCAACATGGCCTTAGAGAATTCCTCATTTTATATGTGTCTGACAACTTGAGAACCCACTGTAACCCTAGCCCATAAAATACCTTCAAACAGCTATCTTTTGTATTCCACCTGCATGTTCAAGTTAGAAAAATAAGTATGTCGTTTCTATGGGAAAGAGGATAGGGGTTTGAAAAAACCCTTAGGCATTTTTTCTTTTTGGGTTAAACATTAGGATAAGGCATAAATCGACCTTTAAGCTGTGTTCATATAATGTTAGTGTACTGTGTGTCAAATCACATGGATTTCACAGGTAAAATCTGTTAAAAAGGTATGTTATGCATATGAAAACCACACAGCCAATATACACATCTTAAAACTATGACGGTGGGCAGGGCCGGACTGGGAATAAAAATCAGCCCTGGCACTAAGCCCCCACCACCCCCAATACAATACCCGCTTAAAAAATTTCCTTTTCCGCCATCGCCCTTTCTAAAATAAATCACTAAAAGGGCCCTCACACGGAGCGTTTTTGGGCATTTTTTTTGTGTTTTTGGTGCGGTTTGGCAAAAGGCAGAGTATTTTAATTGTGTACATTTCTGCACAAAAAACGCATCAAAAAATCACCAAACCCGGGGGAAAAACCCCCCTAAACATAAGCAAGAAAGGAAAGGGGTGCAGAGAAACCCCCTCATCAAAAGAGTCAGGTGTGCGCTTGCTTTACAATCGGGGGCAAACCCACACTGACACTACATAAGCCCAGAAAACCTAAAACCCCACAATACATCCCCCAGAAGTCAGGTCACCATCACATAAATTTACAGCATGATTCAACACACAAGAAAAATTTGCCCCCTGACAGCAGGGACCACAGGAGACGCATCTCTGATGGATTTGTTCTCTTCCCCTTTGGGGCCCCAAAACCTCCAAGATTTTTCCCCGATGAGTCGTTCCCTTCCATTTTTTCTCTGTCAGTACCATGCAATGCTTCTTTCCCGGTCCACCACCCCTGTAAAATTTCCACAAATACATCTTAGACTCCTTTTTTTCTAGCACTTTCCTTAAATTTCCCAAATTTGTAAAAAGCTCCCTATCCAAGAGCGCCAAAATAGAATAGTCCCCCCTTTGCTGCCCCCACAGAAAAAGTTGTAATTTACCCCAAATACGTATGTTAGACCCAAAAATTTAAAAAAAGTAAAAAATGTCAATAATGGCTTTAAAAAATAGGAACCCCCATTAGGTAGTAAAAAGGTCCTTCATCCATTAATTTGGTAGCTAGGAGCCCCCCTAACTAGCCAGGTGCTGGGGGCCCCCGTAATAGCCAGGTAGCTGGGGTGCTCTTGTAAATACCAGGTAGCTGGGGCTGCCCCCCTAACTAGCCAGGTAGCGGGGCTCCCCCAGTAACTAGCCAGGTAGGGCAGTAATTTTGCCGGTAGGGCCAAAATAAATCAGGTAGGGCCAAAAAAATTACCCCGGGAGGGCCAGGGGGGAGAAAAATTTGCCCGTAGGGCCAGTATGTAGCCAGGCAGGGTAGAATTTTGCACTCAGGGCAGTATATAGGCAGGCAGGGCCAGTTATAGGCAGGGAGGGCAATTATAGGGAGGGCTAGTAAAACGGAGGGCAGTATTACTCAGGCAGGTAAAGTATATGCAGGGAGGGCAAATTTTTATAGGGGGACAGGGCAAGTATATAGGCAGACAAAAGGGAAGTATATAGACGGGCGGGGAAGTATATGGAGGCAGGGAATATGGGAGGCAGGCAGGGCAAGTAAATAGGCCAGGGAGGCAGGTATAAGGCAGGCGGAGGGGAAGTAATAGGGAGACAGGCGGGCAAGTATAAGGCAGGTTGGAAAATATATGGCAGGGGAGGCAAAAAATGACGCAGGTATATAGGCAGGCCAGGGCAAGTATATAGGGAGGCAGGGGAATATATGGCAGGGGTAATAAGCCAAGGGGGGCCCCCCCCCCCCAAACAGGGGAAGTATATAGGCAGGCAGGTACACATGCAGGCAGGCAGGGCAAGTAATAGGCGCAGGGCAGGATTAGTCAGGCAGAAGGGCATGATATAGGTAGCAGGCAGGGCTGTAATAGGTGGGAGGCAAGGGGATGTATAAGGTAGCAGGCAGGGGAGTATATAGGTGGGTAGGGGAGGGCATGTATATAGGTAGAAAGGGAGGGGGAGGGATATGGGAGGTAGGCAGAGCATGTATATAGTTTGGTAGGGAGGGAGGCATTTTTATGGGAGGCAGGAGGGCATGTATATGGTAGGAGGCAGGCAGGGCATGTATATAGGAAAGGTAGGAACAGGCATGTATTAGTTTTGGCAGGCAGACATGTATTAGGGAGGTAGGGAGGCAGGGCTGTATATAGGAGGTGGGAGGCGGCCCTGTATATAGGGAGGTAGGCAGACAGGGCAGTATTAGGGAGGCAGGAAGGCAGGGCAGTAATAGGTAGGTTAAGCGGAGCAGTTTAAGGTAGGCACACGGCATTTAAAAGGTGGCAGGCACGATGTATAAGGTAGGGAGCAGGGCCTTTTATAAGGGAGGCGGGAGGGCATGCATCTAGGTAGGTAGGCAGGCAGAGCATGTATATAGGTAGGAAGGCAGGCAGATCATGTATATAGGTAGGCAGGCAGGGCATGTATATATGTAGGGAGGCAGGGAGGGCTTTATATAGGTAGGTATGCAGGCAGTAATTTTGGTAGGCAACAGAGCTTTATAGGGAGGTAGCAGGCAGGGGATGTATATAGGTAGGGGCATGTTTATAGGTAGGCAGGAAGGGGATGTATAAGGTAGGGAGGCACGGGCATGTTATACAGGCAGGTATATAGGCAGGGAGCAGGGCAAGTTTTAGGCAGGGAGGGGAAGTTTAAGGCAGGCAGGTATATAAGCAGGCAGGAGGGCAATAAATAGGCAGGCATGAAAAAATATAGGCAGCGGGCAAGTATAAGGCAGCGGTACAAGCAGGGAGGGCAATAATAGGCAGGCAGGGGAGGTATATAGGGGAGGGGAGGGCAGGGATATAGGCAGGCAGGCATGGCAGTACTAGGTAGGTAGGGAGGCAGGGCATGTTTTTTGGTAGGGAGGCAGAGCATGTATATAGGTTTTGGCAGGGGGGGGTATAAGGTGGCAGGAAGGGGTGCTATAGGTAGGTGGCAGGCAGAGCATGTATATAGGTAGGCAGGGAGGCGGGCATATATATAGTAGGTAGGAAGGCGGGGGTGTTATAGGGAGGCGGAAGGCATGCATATAGGAGGGAGGCAGGGCATGTATATAGGAGGTTTGGCAGAACTGTTTAGGTAGGCGGCATGGCATGTACTAGGTAGGTAGGGAGGCAGGGCATGTATATAGGTAGGTAGGAGGGAAAGGATTATTTTAGGTAGGCAGGCAGGGCTGTTTTTAAAGGGAGGGAGGAAGGGCATGCATATAGGTAGGTAGGCAGGCAGAGCATGTATATAGGGGGCGGGAGGCAGGAGGGCATTTTATTGGTAGGGGGAAGGCAGGGGCATGTATTAGGTGGTAGGAAAAGGGAGGCAGTTTATTGGTAGGCAGGCAGAGCTTTTTTTAAGGGAGGTAGGCAGGCAGGGCATTAATATAGGTAGGTAGGCAGGCAGGGGGATGTATATAGGTAGGTAGGCAGAGCATGTATATAGGTAGGCAGGCAGGGCGTATATGGGGGGTAGGCAGGCAGGGCATGTATATAGGTAGGTAGGGAGGCTGTAATGGGAGGCAGGCAGGCATTATATAGGAGGGAGGCAGGCAGGGGTGATATAGGTAGGGGGCCAGGGGATGTTTATAGGTAGGGGGGCAGGGAGCATATAGGTAGGTAGGCAGGCAGAGCATGTATATAGGTAGGTAGGCAGGCAGGGCATGTATATAGGTAGGTAGGCAGGCAGGGCATGTAAATAGATAGGTAGGCAGAGCATGTATTAAAGGGGGTAGGGAGGCAGGGCATGTATATTTTGGTTTTGGCAGGCGGGGGATGTATTAGGTAGGTAGGAGGCAGGCAGGGGATGTATAAGGAGGAAGCCAGGCAGAGCATGTATATAGGTAGGCAGGGAGGGGAGTAATAGGTAGGTAGGCAGGCAGGGCATGTATAAGGGAGGTAGGCAGGGGATGTATAAGAAGGTAGGCAGACGGGGTGTATATAGATAGGCAGGCAGAGCATGTTATAGGTAGGTAGGCAGGAGGCATGTATATGGTAGGCAGCAGAGCTTTTTAATGGTAGGAGGGCAGGCAGGGCATGTTATAGGGAGGTAGGGAGGGCATTTAAAAAGGTAGGGGCAAACATGTATTAAAGGGAGGGAGGCGGCATGTATTATAGGGAGGGAGAGCATGGTATAAGGTATTTTCAGGCAGGGCATGTATAAGGGAGGTAGGCAGGCGGGGGATTTTATGGTAGGTAGGGGGCAGGGGATGTAGTAGGGGAGGAGGGAAGCATGTATATAGGTAGGTGGAGGCAGGGCATGTTATAGGTAGGGAGGCAGGGGATTATTAGGTAGGGAGGGAGGGCAGTTTTTAGGTAGGTAGGAGGAGGCAGGGCATGTAATAGGAAAGGGAGGCAGGCAGGGCGTACCAGTAAATAGGAGGTAGGCAGGGAGGGCATTATATAGGTACAGGGAGGCAGGGCATGTATATAGGAGGCAGGGAGGGCATGTATATAGATAGGGAGGCAGGGAGGGGGGTTTTTATAGGTAGGTAGGCAGGGCAGGGTATGTATATAGGCAGGCAGAGCATGTATATAGGTAGGCAGGAAAAGGGAGGGCTTAATAGGGAGGGAGGCGGGCAGTTAAAAAGGTGGCAGGCGGGTTATATAGGAGGTAGGCAGGGCATGTATGTAGTGTAAAAAAAAATAAATAAATAATACTTACCTGAAGTCTCTGCCGGAGCGGCTGCTCTCACCCGAGTGCGGGCCGCAAAATGGGCCGAGATCACCCCCATGCGCACCTGCCCCGTGGCCTTCTGGGAGCTGAACGGCCGGGATCATAAGATCCCGGCTGTTCAGCCTAGGCTGCTGCTTGCACTGCGCGGTGCAGGCAGCGGCCTTGATGGCTGCATGGCTGGGTCTGTGACCCAGCCGTGTGGCGAGGGGGGGTCTATAGGCCCCCTGACACAGGGGTCCGGTCGCAGATGCGACCGTTGCGGCCCCTGAACGTGCGCCACAGACCGGCGCCGGTACTCCGGGCCTGACGGTGGGCAATAAATCAGTAACTGGCCGCATGGCACACTAGTTAAATATTATGGTGACGCTTATTCTCTTGGAGATACCAACTATGAGTGGAGAAGCTAATTTTATACAGAATCTCAATGGTAAGTAAAGCCGTGTGCTCAGATCCGGCCAAGATTCAGGTGAGCAAATCAAGTTATTTATTGTTGCTTTAAATACACTAAGGCCGTGTTCACACGGCTTTTTCCCGACGGATTTGTGCGCCGTATTGAGCGCACAAATCCGCCGTGAATAAGGGGCGGGACGGGGACGGGGCCGGAGCGCGGCGGGGGCGCCGCTCCCGGCCCCATAGACAATGCATTGTTTACGGCGCGTCCGCATGTCACTTTCTCCCCCCGCGGCGGATTCGCCGAGCGGGGAGGAGCGACAGATTCCACTGTTCTCAATGAGAGCAGTGGATTACCGTAATTGCTGCCGCGGATTGGCGCCGTACTGAAGCGCAAATCCGGCGTGCAGTACGCCGCCAATACGCAGCAGAATAAGCCGTGTGAACGAGGCCTAAAAGCAATTTAGAAACCTGGTAACTAAATTCACCAATGCGTCTTAATGGGCAGCAAATCAGGGAAATCCACATCAGGAAAAATATATTCTGCACTTCCCATCTGTAGCCAGACTTGTTAGTCATAATAATAATAATAGTAATAAAACTTCCCTGTATAATATATAGCCCAGCTGAAGTAGAAGGACACAGCTGCTTTTAAAGGGTTAATCTACTACAGGCTGTTCCCGGGTTACGAATGGGATAAGGACTGTAGGTTTGTTCTTAAGTTGAATTTGTATGTAAGTCAGAACATGTATATTTATTAAATGTAACTCCTGCATAAAAGGTTTTTTTTTAGTTTTGGATAGTACAGGGAAGGGTTTTTACATTTCTTTTACTGTCTGTGCCCCTGTTAAGAAGATTTCACCTCATTTTCACCTCATGTGCTGCTGTGGAATGCTGGAACTTGTCGTTTCACTGCTACTATCTGCTGTGGAACATGGAACTACAAGTGCCAGCATGCCCCATAAGTCTTCGTATGTAACTAAGGGACAGATGTAAGTCAGAATGGTGTAAGTTGGGTGCTGCCTGTATTTTGAGAATCAGCCCCCAAACTCCTTCATGCAAAACAGAGAGTTGACTGTGAATACGCTGCTCTTTGTTCTGTTCCATGGCGGTTGCAGGTACAGGCAAGTGATTGTGATTGGTTGTACTTGAAACCCCCAATTAAATATGCCATAAATAAATTGGATGGGAAAATCCTTTTAAGGCTTGGTATAGACTGAGATTTTTCTCTATGTTTAGTGTATACGATAGGAAAGCTCTTAATGTACATGATAAATATGTCCAAAGGGGCCTATTAGTCAAGCAAAGACCCAAAAAATGTCCTTTTTGCCTCCACATAACTGGTATATGTCAGTACGGATGTCATCACAGCAATATGGCTGGTACTGCCATATTGGGCCCAGACCAAGCTATCACCCCCTTGCTTTACAGGTGCAGTAAAAAGAATAGGCCCACAGCCTTGTTCTTCCTAACAAACTAATCATTTTAACTTTATGCATATATTCACAATGCACATACAGTTAAGAACAATGGCGAAGCAGGGAGCCATCTACCATAGGCTGCTTTATGCTGAGGCCTACAAGACTTCGGAAGGGATGTCACTGCATCACATCTACTGCCTATTATGTTTAGTAGGCCTGGGCTATCTTAGGCCTGCAGCCTACTAGATATCTAGAGTAGCTGAGATGGCATGATGTGGTAGTTGTATCATGCTGCTTGTGCTGAAGAAGCCAGCGGGAAAACTGGCATCTCTTTAATGCCAGGTGTACAATATACAAAAAGACAGGCATGAAATTACATAACTCTAAGGCAGCGTCTCTTGACTTCAGGCCTCAAAGAACCCAATTAGATTATGTTTCCAAGATTTTCATAATATTGTACAGATGATATTGTTCATTCTATGGGATACCCTGAAAACATGACCTGTTGCCGAGCCCTAGGGTTGGAGTTGAAAAACATTGCACTAAGCCATCTGTATGACAGAAACATTTCAATCTGTCCCACTGAACGCAATGTCAGGTGTAAACATAGCCTTACTCACTGATTTGCCCCCTCCTATAATTATTATTAGTAAACCTTATTTATTACTTATATTCTGGGTGAGTCTGGCCTTCCAAAGGATGGGACCTAAGCTCTGACACGATAATATACATCTAATATTATAGGGCACCAAAGGTCTAGCAGAAGATGCCTCATTTTGAGATGACTTTAGAACCAATCACCAGATATCCTATTAAATCCAATTAAATGTGTATAGATTACTTAAAAGTTGCCGTGCATATGTCTTGAACTTCAGTAGGACACTGTTTAAATCTGTTGACATATATCATTAGCATTCCCAGAGACCCATCTTTGATAGACCACCTGTGACTTGGCTTTTCTGCTGGTGACCCTAAATGGTTATCATTAAAATAATTGTCTGGTTTACAAAGTACATTTTCCCTATTTGGGAATTCTGATTGAATAGAGAGGTCCTCTAATTAGGGCTATACCACACATGGAAACCTCTAAAGAAGCATTTATGCTATCTACAATACATGAAAAAAACTTTGAGATTCTTAGTTCACACGTTTTGTTAAAAATGCTTAAAAGCCCCCCCCAGCTTACAACGGGATCTCAAGGGCGGGGTGGTCTACTGTAGCTTTATTTTTCTCACTAATTTCCCCTTTGGGTCAACCAACCTCCTAACCCATAGAGAAAAATAAAAAAAGCCCCAAACCCTTGCAAGAACCATGATAAAAGCCTGTTGGGTAGGGGGGGTGCAGGGAAAAAACGGAGACATCCCTTCCTCCTATATAGATTAAAAACAATATATGCCAAATAAATTTTTATAGTTCTGCACAAAAAAAAATTTCTGAAAACACAATGTGAAACCCGGGTGCCCTGGGGATGGTTCGGCACTATATATAATACACGCATCCATTACCCGGGCACACATAAGCAAAAGGGGCTATCAAACAGGGAAAACCCCTAAAGAAGCCGAATTTGGCTCTAGTGAGAATAAAATAGGTGGACCACCCGCCTTGAGATCCCCTGTAAGCCCGGGGGGGGTTAAGCATTTTTTTTCAAAAGTGTGAACTAAAAAATCCAAAAATTTTTCAGTATTGTAATAGCTAAAACTTCTTTAGAGGTTTCCATGTTTGTATAGCCCTTTTAGCTGAAGGGGTGCCATGGAAAGGTATGCGGTTTTAAATTATTATATTTAATATATATATTTTATATATATAATATATAATTTATAAATATATATAATAATAATATATATATATATATATTATATGTGCCCGAACCATGCCCGTGGCACCAGGGGCACATGTGTTTTTGTGTTTAAACTTCTCTGACAGGGCCATATTTCATGAAGAAGCAATGGGTGACATTTTTAACGGGGCTGCCGTTTTTGGTAAATTGACCATAAAGAGAGTTGCCAGTCGCACTCCAAAATTCGCAAAGAACTTTTTATGTGCCAAAGTTTTTGGGGGGTTCTGGGGGGGTTGAACCCCCATTTAAAAAGTAGACACATTTAGATTCTTTGAGCCAAAATCTGGGCGAACAGTTGAACAGCCCCGAAAAAGGTTTAAAGGTGCTGTGCCCCAGCCAAATTGTTGTATGGACTCAGGGCCCCCATACAGGGGGTACACCGTACTCCTGTAGGGGGCCCCAAACCCGGCTCGGACTGGCCAAAAGTGGGGCCTCCCAGCTCCCGTGACCCCCGGGGCCCGGGAGTTGGGGACTAAAAGTCCTCCCCCTCCTGGGGCTGGCGGTGCAGCAGAGCACGCGCCGCTAGCGTCCCCTGACGCCCTGGCATTTGAGGAATTAGGCCTTTTAAACCCCGCCCCGGCGCCGGCCCTACGCTGATTTGGGCCGGGAATTACACCTCGCCCTATGCAGGGGACGTAGAAATGGGGGGGAGGGCAGGGAGCAGCCAGGAGCAGGGGGGAGCCCGGGGGAAATGTTTTTTTTTTTTTATAAAAAAGGAAGGGGCCCCGGCAACCCAAATCAAGGGGGCCCT
>JAODAL010012938.1:0-93335 GCA_025379985.1 Phyllomedusa bahiana | reverse complement strand
TTTTTTAGAAAAACCCAATAGACTTCTCTTATGGCTAATGTTTTATGGCAATCACGTATGTTGTTTTTAGGTATTTTTAGGAGATTTTACTTAAATAGTAATTCATATATTTGTATGTGTTTTTAGACGTATGTGTGTTGGAGTATCATTGATGTGTATATATATATTCTCTGTTTGAATTAGTAGATGGAGTAGATGATGGGAAGTAACCTCGTTTTCAATTGTTTTAACATTTAAACTGGCCGCTATATGTTTTTAGCACACATGACCTGATGAAGCAGACAAGGGATCTGCGAAACGCGTTGTGATTTTAAATTAATAAACCAATTCTTTAATATAGTTGGTTTATATATATTTTTTTTACTTATTGTAAGGGTTAAGCGCTAGTGCTGTCGTAGCTCTGTCCTCGTAGCTCTGCTTCCAGCAGAGTTTTTTCTTCCTATATCTATTTCCAGAGTCTATCGTGACTGTGTGCCCAGAGGAGTTGCGAGCTGTTTTTCCCGACGAAGGAGCAAAGCCGACTACTGGAGCTCCGTTTTCCTTACACGCTTCTATGAGCTGTACCATAATTAGTACAGCTCTTAAAGGTGAGCGGACATTTAAAGTATAGTCTGCTTTCTACACGTTTACCGGTAACACACAGTTGCACTGTGCTATCCTCTGTGCTTTTTCGAGGTTCATCTCTTTCCTGTGTACCTTTCCGCCATGTTATAATAGTATTAGGACTTCATTTTTTTGTCTCCCCATCTTACAAAAGCTTTAAACTCCGACTCCTGCCTATTTTGCAGGAGTCGTCATAAAATGGACCGACTTCAACTCCCAAAATATATAATAAGTTGGTCCAGTTAGTTCGATGCAGTGCAAAGAGCAAGAGGAAATGGGTCCGGCTAGTGCTCCTGCTCCCATATCTTCAGCCTTATCACATGAGGAGTGTAATTGATGACATGGAGCAGGCAAAGCGCTGCCACAGGGGAGAAGATTCTGCTCCCATGGCAAACAGATTTCAGCTAAATGTTTCACCTGCTTTCAAAGAAGTAGAAGACTTCAACCATTCATCAACACGGACTGTGGCTGAGGCAATTCCTTTATACCCTGACATTGTTAGAGATGTTGCCCCTCTGGGCACAGCTTTGCCCCAACCAAAGTTAGTGTAGAGAGGTCGTTCTCTAGCCTGGAAATATTGAGATCAGATGTGAGGTCATGTATGCAGGATCTGATGGAGGCAATACTATTTCTCAGAACAAATTCAGAGATTCCACAAATGTTCCTGCAGTGTTTTGCATATTTACAATTTTTTGTGTTCTAAAGTCATATCCAATAACTATATTTTACACTGGCAAGCAAAATAGTAACAATGTTTTGAACTTGTGACTTTCAGGCTCCATGTCTCACCATCCACTACAGCTTTGTACATGAGGCTACTGTAATTTTATATAAAGTCATCTTACCTATCTTATACATACATTTGACTTGCAAGTATTTAGCATCTGCTTAGTTCTGCAGATTCTTTCCTGTAACTGCATTGTTACTGTTTTGCTCCTAAAAATCAAAATGTTAGTTTTTATTATTTTGTTAGTATTTGGTAAATCCACCTTTTGGTTTTCAATACTGCTTGAATCCTTCTGGGCTCTGAATCAGATTCAAGCATATCTTGACCAAAATCTGATCCCAGGTCTCTCCTACACATTCCCAATGTTTGTTCGGACTGGACTTGGATACAAATACAGCTTTTTCTTCAACTCTACCCACAAGTGTTCAAAAGATCAAAACATTGTTACCCTTTTGCTTGTCAGTGTCTGTTCTACCTAAACAGCTTGATTATTGTATCATAAGGTGATAAACAGCCTGATGGGACCATTTTACTACAGTAAAGTTATCACTTAAACACGCGCCGTGAGGGAGTCAGGAGTCGGAGGTTTGGGAAATTGAGGAGTCGGGGCTTCGGCTTGCCGACTCCACAGCCCTGCCTGTAAGGTCCCCATAACACACAATTTACATGCCATTTGTTTGCCCCAAAAAAAGGTTAAAAACCGGCATACATTTGTTTTCAGGAGTTATTTTTTTTATAAAGTTTTTGATGCATATTTTCAAACGTGTAAATGTATTTTTGATGCATTTTTCCCTCATCACATGTTGTGGCAAAAAGCCACAAAAATACATAAAAACACATAAACAATGTATAAACCAGCCATGACCCAAAAAAAACCCCCACCAAAGTGCGAAAAATACCACAAAAAAAGAACCATCTGTATTGCATTTCATATTTTCCTACTGACTTCCAGATTACATCTCCCATGCAGTTTCGAAAAAAAAAAAAAAAAAAACCCACATAAAAAGGGCTTGCTTTTAAAGGGGGCCATTTCTCCCCTTTTATTCAACCCGAAATTTGCGGGACAGATTTCGCCCGCATTAGGGGCTTGAGTAGGGGGGGGGGCAGGGGTGCTGCCCGCCGGCCCCATAGACAAGCATTATCACGGCGTATCCCCCGGGGATAATCCATGTCACTTTTCCCCGCCTGCCCGTATTCGCCGAGGGGGAGAGAGAGGGAATCCTTTGTTCTCTATGAAACGGGGGTTTACCGTAACGGCTGGGACAGTTTCCAGCCGTATTGCACACAGTAGGCGCGAAAATACGCCTGCAATCCGTCCCTCAAAAACCCCGTGTGAACGGCCATTAAAAAAAAAACAGAAAAACATGACGTATCACAGCAGCCTTAGGCCTGGTTTCCACAGTGAGGAAAGTAAGCAGAATCTACATCAAGATCTGCATGCTTTCCACTAAAAACAGGTTGCGAATTAAAGGTCTGCTGCACAACAGATAAAATCTGCATGGAAAAATGAAGAGAAAACAGAGCTAAGTACATATAGACTGGGCTCCAAGCATAACCTGTTTTTATAAGGCTATGTTCACACGGGGTAATTTCGGCGCGCATTTCAACGATTTGCGCTCTAATACGAGCGGATTGCCCCGAAATTACGGTATCCATAGTTCCCCATAGAAAAATATGGTTACGCCTCCTCTCCCCCGCTCGTACATACAATCATTTTTTAAAACCCGGGGAGATAAGTGACAGGTCAACTATGGTGGCAATACGGCGGGGTAATGACAGTCTATGGGGCCACGGTATGCTCTGCAAATAGTCTTTCACAAGTTCAACACTCACTGTCTGCTGAGTAAAATCATCGACATCGTTCAGATGATGATGATTTTATGGTTGAGAAATACCAAAAGTTAAAAAGCAGACAACCCCTGGTCCCCTTTGCGTTTTGGAACTACGTTTGCAAACAACAGTGCTAGAAGGCATACGCGGGTTTTGGGAAAAATCAATACGCAGTGTGAACACACCCTACGTGAAGTCCTTTTTCCCCTGTGCATTTTTAAAATGCACCCGTTTATACCTGTATGGAAAATGCTTAAAGGGCTTGTCTCACTACATTGATTTGTTCTGTTTTCTTGGTTTCATTTTGAATTCGGGGGGCGTTTTTTATGGCTTCTATTGGCTGCGGTAGAACCGGTCTGTAGCTATAGCAACCAGTGCTGGCACCCTTTCAAAAAGGGGGACTAAACGGGTCTTAGCTATAGCTCCCTGGGGTGATGCAGCCCATACAAGGGGGGATATCTCAAAATGGGTAGGACATTTTTAAATGGACACTTTTTGAAAGTGACTTTTTTTTGAAAGTTTTTTAACAAAAAAAAGCAACCTTGTAGTGAGAAACCCTTTAAAAAAAACATGAAAACTGGGCCCAGGGGTGGCGCTAGTGACCCATGTTATGGCAAGAATCATTGATACAGAATCCGCTTTGCCAGATCAGCGAGTGGGACGAGGCCACAATGGGCAGATGTGACTATGTAGTATGTGCAGCTCTCATTAAAGAGGACCTGTGAGATCTCCCAACATGTCTGTCTTAGTAAATACTTGTCTTCTCCATGAAATAACAATTCTGGAGCCTCTTCTCTTATATCTCTGTGTTGTTTTTCCTTCTAGAAATGTATTACTGAATCTGTCAGATGGGTGTTGTCAATGGCAGGGAATGGGAACACCAGTTGAAGATTCGTAAGCATCTTAGGGGGAATCCAGAGTTATAAGGGAAAAGGGCCCCGCATTTTTATTACAAGGGAACTACGGTAGGCCAATTATTAAAACCCAAAATTTGGGGAATACAGGTGCGCTTTAATAGCAGTTCTGGTCACATTGTCTCCTAGGTGAATGCAGCTGTGGAGCCGGGCAGTGACTGCATACATAGGAGGTGCCCACCACACAGAGCCTCAGTCCATGCCCCTGGTACATACAGCGTTCACATCAACAACACAGCTTACACTTCCATACTGAGTCTCCGCGGTGTCACGTCCTATCCATTCCCCCGGAAACAACCCCGTAAAAAGTTCCCCTAACCTGGTGAAGCCCACGCCCCCAAGCCCGGCTGAAAAAATGTGTACGTTTTGAGAAGGGTTAACTATAATTTTACACTGCCGGCTACACCACAGAGCATAGACCTCTGCCACTAAGTAACCGCTCACTGAGGGCTGCACGATACCGGCCACCTCCTCACCTGGGATTGACAAGGGGGGCGGGGGGGGGGCTCAGGGGCGTCACGGCAGGTGCAGGGGGGTTTCTGGGGGGTGTGGGACGCTCCGTTTTTGGAAGCCTCTTTTATTCCAGGTAGGGGCCCCTTACTCCATTTACCTCTTGCCTCCACTATTTCACTGGGGGTTTGGTTGACACCAATACAAACTTTAGATTCCATCCATTTTTTTTTTCACCCATTGCTGCTTTGGGAATATGAAAGTGACAGGTCTTAAAGGAATGTTCCATTTTTTATTAATAAAAAATCAGTCATTAGGGCGGGATTGAAAATAGTTTAAAAAAATAACTCCCCTTTTATACCTGCTGCATCCAAGTGGTGCTCCCGGTTGATGACATCATGGCTCATTCTTCACGTGACCCTGCAGCTATTCACCAGCGGCAGCGGTCTCTTGCTGGATATACTGCACATAATCACTGTGCTGCAGCATCACTTCACTTCTGTGTGTGATGTTGTCAGTGGCCGCACTTTTTAATCATCTCTTAACATCTGATGAGCTTTTTAAAATAATGGAGCACCCCTTTAAGGCAGATGCTACTGTATTCCATTGACTTCAGGTTGGTATTATTTTGTCATCATCTTATGCCTGTTGCCTCACTATGAAGAGAATATAACACCAAATAGAGATAAGTAGTGTGTACACGTAATACTGGATGACCTGTATTGCATATACTGTTCTGTATAGTTCATTACAATTATACTATTTAGGGTATGTTCACAAGGTGCGTACCTTGGCATGTAGTTGTGCTACCATACACCCTAAGTATGGCCGCAAGTACTATAATTTTACAGCCTATACCCCGACAGATACTGAGTGCCAAGAGAAAGAAGTGACATGTCCCTTCTTACCACCGCTTAAGTGCCAGGGAAAACAAAGGTGAATGGGAGCTGGCAAAGAGCGCTTTAGAAGTACACGTTGACCAGTGCGTACTTCTAAAGCAGCAGGCGTATCGTCGTGCACAGTACGCGTCGCTGTATGCTGGCAATAAGCCATGTGAATTCACCCTTAATAATACAACCTATTATGGTGATCTATAATGCAAAAATGACTGGACACATCATATACAGTGATGACACAGCAGAGAATATTAAGCAGTTCTGTGATCGTCATTGTATGCTAAATTATTATATGATAAAACTATAACTGAAAAATTGGTAATTGGTTCCGAGGCCACAAAATGTCACCAACGTAATAAAAAATTAAGATTAAAGAACACGAAGCAGGTAACTTATATAGATAAAGCAAGTCCTTCCATATAATACCAGAAAGAGCTGCTGGAAGCTGGAAACCACTTTCTGTATTGAGGACAGGAGCTTCTTTGGGTCATGTCCTTTATACACAGTGAACCAGAAAAAAGAAAATGATGCCCTCACCTGGTGCCTAAAGGAGCCGTTCATCCTGGCACATGTAAGAGCAGTACAGGACATATAGTACCGTGCTGTTCTGTAGACAGGCGCTACTAGACCAGCAATCACTGCATGCACTGCACTGTTAGGCCGTGTTCACACCGCTTATTCAAGCCGTAATTGCGAGCCGGATTGCGCTCGCAATTCCGGCTTGGGGCGGGGGCGCTGCCCGCCCGCCCCCATAGACTTGCATTATCCACGGCGCGTATTGTGGATTACGTCGCTCCTTCCTGCTCGGCGAATCCGCCGGGCGGGGGGAAAGGGACTGCACATTATCCGGGCCAATAGGCCAGGATAATGCAAGTCTATGGGGCCGGCGGCAGCCCCGCCGCCGCACCCACCCGGCCCTTATTTAAGCCGGAATTTGCGACGCGATCCGGGCCCCAAAATGGGTTGAAAAAGCCGTGTGAAACGGCCCTTTCAGAGGTTTTACATGTAAATTTTAGGGTAATTGGACTTCCATCAAACCCTTTTGCCTCGGTCAGCAGTTTCTGAGACTTGTAGCGATCCCCGGTTTCAACATTCAATGTCCCAGGCAAGACCATTGTATTGTTAAAAAAATATTCTATCCTGTGGCCATTATAACTTGGAGGATCACTGTTTATTCATAGACTGTATAGAAACATTACTGGTTAGCCATTGCCCAGCAAATTCAGTTTAAACAATTAAAGGGGTTGTCCAGGACTTAGGGTACGTTCACACGGCGTCTTTTAGACCATATTTCGGGGCGTAATTCCGCTGCAATATGCCCAAAATATGCCCTGTAATTACAGTAATCATAGAGAGCAATGATTACCTGCCATCTTCCATGCTCTGTACTGAACGCAGGCAGAAAAAGTGACATGTCACTTCTTTTCGGTGTATACGCAGCAGGGATAATGAAAGTGAATGGCCCCCGGCTGAGCGCCGACCCACCCCATGCTTTAGAAGAGCGCGTTGATCAGCACATTCTTCTAAACACAGAGCGTTTTCCGGCACGCACAGGAACGCAAATCGCGGTGTGAAATACCCTTTTGAAAAGCTTTTTTTCCCATGGGGTACTGACCGCCGGGCCTTGATTGGCTGCCCATAACATGTGAACGATGGACAGTCACTGTTTAGCCTGGATGTATGGGACTGCCACCGGGACAGAACGGGAGCGTCACGGGGGTGAGTATGCTTCTTTTTTCTATTTCTAATCATGCCCCATAGGACAAACAAGCTTTTCTAAGTCCTGGAAAATCCTTTTAACTATGACATATAAGGCTCTCCACATCTTATCCCCCCATAAATCTCTGCATTAATCTACCAATATCTCCCATTACGCATCTCCAATCCTCACATAACCTTCTTCTTCTCCTCTAGGCTCCTTACACAAGATTTCTCCTGTGCTTCCCCCATACTCGGAATCACTACCCCACTCAACTCTCTGCCACCTTTACTAATTCAAATGTGACCTGAAAACCCATCTCTTTAGGATAACATACAATTTATAATAACCCTGCTGCCTCTATCCCACAATATAAACTTCTCCGTCCCTCACCTTCTATCCCCCTCTTCTCCATTGTAAGCCTTAGGCTATGTTCACACGGCTTATCTGCAGGGCGTAATTACGCCCTGCAATTACGCCCCGCAATTACGCCGGCGGGGGGAAGGGGGGGCCGGCCCTCCCCGGCCCAAAAGACTTTATTACCACGGGGTATACGCCACGGGGTAATTCACATGTCACTTATCTCCCCCCGGGGCGTATTGCCGAGCGGGAGGGGGACGAAACCCTAGTTCCTTGAGTTGGTTACCGAATGACTGGGACGTATTCCACCTAATTTGCCATACGGGGCGTAATTTCGGACTGAAATAGGTCCCCTTTTGCCGTGGGAACATAGCCTTAAGTGCAGGGTTCGCTTTTTTCTGTACAGTTGTAGCTTATTTTGTTTATTATTATTGAGTTTTTTTGTAATGTATTTCCACAGCAGTTCAGCCACTAAAGCTGTCCGTCTAGAAAATGGGGGGACAGCGCTGGGTTCATCAAAACCCTTACTTTTTATGGAAGTCCGAATAAAACCCCGGACACTCGAAGTACAGCTGAAACCAGAAATTTACCTATAGTGAAAAGACACTTTGCTTATTTCTCACTATTACATGAAAACGAAAAAACCTTACGGTTTTGGTCAATTAGGATTACCACAATTTTTTATTTTCCCAAAAACTAGAATAATGAGAGAGATCATTTTTTAAGGATTTTTATTATTTCTGCAAATCGAAGTTTTCATACACTGGGGTTTCTATCCCCTTTTAAAAAATTGGGGGAAGCCCATATGATGATGTCATGTTTTTGGGAACTTCTTATTTTCAACATTTGAGTTAGAAACCCCTGTGGATGTATTTTAAAGCACATCAAAACACACTGCTTTTTTAGTAGCATCCGGAAAGTCTAAAGAAATCAGCCAAGATATCAGGAAGAGAATTGTGGACTGCGCTGCATTAGTGAAATAAAAAAAAATAATAAAGCGTCTGCCCTCAACTTTGTTTTGGCGCTGCTGTTGTCCGGCATCTGTTTACTTTTTGGTCCTAGCAGTCGATATGTCACCGCTGCAGCCACTGATTGACTTCATCGGTTACGTGCATTACTTGACCTCACATAAATGTATGTAAAAACATCCACATGGACAACTCCTTTAAGAGGGAACACCTATACCAATAATAAGAAGCCTGAAGTCTGTCAATCAGAGACTAGAAATGAGTGAAGGAGGCTAATGGAGTATTATTCATGTGCTGCCGAATTTACACATGATGCTTTTTACTAACTGAACCTCCACATTATTCATATACAAAAAAGTGCACTATTAGGCTATGTTCACACTGCATAATTGCGTGTGTTCGTGAGTCGTGCTGATCGCAGCCTAGTCCCGCGACGTGGGGGGCCGGCAGCCCGCCGGACCCATAGACTGTCGTAACTCGCGGCGCTTTCTGCACTTATTCCCCCCGCTACAATACATGTATTGTACGGCGGGGGGAGGAGGGGGAAATTCATAGTTTTCTATGAGAACTATGGATACCGTAATTAGGGCGCATTTTTTTGTATTTGAGCGCAGTAACCAAAAATACGTGTGAAATGCATCCCAAAAAAGCGTTAACATACCCTACAAACTGGCATTGCCCTGCAACGGGAGTTCCCAACAGCTTTGTAGATGCCTACCTTTGTACTTAGAAGTATGTCTCCTGGCACCCCCCTCCCCATTCATAGATGAAGCAAATATGCACATGATAGATAACTGTTTGCTAAAATATTATGCTATATGTCAATGGATAATTGTGCTTCTGACGATCAATTTGATATTTTCTATCATTTTAAATATTCTGCTTAATAAAATGTTTTTTTTTCTTCAGGTGCATAAATCCTTGAAGATCCTAAACGTATCAAAATGGCAGCTGAGGTATGAAATATACTAACCCAGAAATTGGACCTTTTTAAGCAGGTTTTGCAGAAAAAAAATTTATTTTTAAATTTTTTTTTATCCCTTTTCCAGAGCCTGCTCTTTAACCCGCTTCAGCCTTGATCCATTGAGATTGCTAAAGGGTTTTATTTTGCAGTCCTATGTAAAACCAAAGATACCACAAAATGTATTAGCAAGAACTCGTTTGCTTCGGCTGAAAAAAACCTCTTGAATAAAGGGAAAAAGAGGGGCATGCTTTCCTGTGCTAGGATTAAAAAAACCCGAACTTTTTACTTTTCACTTATTTTCCCTTTTAAAAATTTTAAATTTAAGGGGGGTGTTTTTTTTTAAAAAAAAAAAACAAATTTTTTTTTTTAAATTTTTAAAATTTGATAGGTGGGAAAAAGGAAAAAAAAAAATTGTCAAAATTGGGGGCATTTAATTAGTTCAATTTTAAAACCCCGCTAGGCCAAGGTAAAAATTTTTCTAGGCCCAAAACCCCCTTTTTCCATAGCCCAAAAGGGCCCCCCTTTTTTTTGTTTTAAAAAGGGGGGGCCCAGTTTTTGGGGGGGGAAAAAATTTTTTTCTACTTTTAAAGGGCCCCTTTTGGGCGGGGGGGGGGGGGGGGGGGGGGGGGTTTGGGGAGGGGGGGGGGGGGGGGGGTGGGGGGGCGTTGGTGGGGGGGGGGGGGGGGTGGGGGGGGGGGGGGCGGGGGGGGGGGGGGGGGGGGGGGGGGGGGGGGGGGGGGGGGGGGGGGGGGGGGGGGGGGGGGGGGGGGGGCGGGGGGGGGGGGGGGGGGGGGGGGGGGGGGGGGGGGGGGGGGGGGGGGGGGGGGGGGGGGGGGGGGGTGGGGGGGGGGGGGGGCGGGGCGGGGGGGGGGTGGGGGGGGGAAAGAGTTTTTTATTTTAACGCCAAATGAAAAGACAAATTCTTTTTTCTTTTTGTGCTATCATAATTTGCATAGGTAGGAAAAACATGTGAAAAACATGATGTCAATGACATGTGGTGTCATTTAATTAGTTACTATATATCAAGCCTACGACTAGGGGCCCACAGGTATGAAAAACTGTTAGGTCTAAAAACTCATTTTGTTGCCATAGCAACCAATAAGATCCCCCCTTCTTTCATTTGTGTTCGGGAAAAAATGGAGGGGGCTTCGATTGGTTGCTATGGGAAACAAAGTGATTTTTAGACTGGGCAGTTTTATCATGTCCCCTTTATGTTTATTGCTTACTTTTATAAAAAGGGGAGGGTAGGGGTTGATTTTACAGAAAACTGCATTTAAGTAGTACATCTTTGTATCCTTTAATTAGAATTATGGTTCAAGGGGGGGTATTCCCTTTTGGCCATCATTTCCCCCCCCCCTTCCCTCCCCCTGCTGTATAGATGGGTGAACGGGCTTGGCTAAAAACCCCTTTTCTTTTAAAGATCAGTGGGTCAAAAGAAAATTTTGAGGATTTGTTGCCCCAATAGGGGCGCTTGAGCTTCTCAGCTCCTTTCCCATAATGCCTTGTGATATGCCGTTTAATATGTAATAGAACACTCCTTGATGGCATTATCACTTTTTATTATTAAAGGGGTGTTCCCAGTATAGACTTTGACGGCATATTGTTAGGATATACCATAAAAGTCTATCTTGGGAACAGTCTCCGAAAGTGTTGGTTTGCAATGGAGAGCCGGTCACGTTTTGCATTAATCTCCATTCTTTTTCTATGGGAGTTGGGGAAACCCAAAAAAAAGGCATCACCTGTATTCAAAACCCTTTTAAGAACAGAATGGAGAGTCATACGTGGGATATTTCTTATAAGACTTAGTAATGCAAGTTTATATATACCTTATACATTTCAACATTCTTTGGGGCATTTAAAAATTTTTAACCCATTTTCTATTAATGGGGGTAAATTTGTCTAAAAACTTTTTTAAATTTAAACACAAGTCCTAAAAGTAGGAGAAGAGAACCAAATCAAACAAAGGAGTCAAAACTATTAGACTTGGTCCTTTATTTATCGAGGAAGATAACCCAATATCACATATAAGTAAGTGTCAAAAGTATGTGAACCTTTGCGTTCAGTATCTGGTATGACCATTTGGGGCGCAAAAATGCATCTAAGATTTCCCGGGAAATTTTTCCGTTTCATGGTTGGAGGAATTTTACCCTTCTTGACAAACCCCTTCAATCTATGTTGTATTTGGGGAGTTTTTCCCATAACTGCGTTAGGTCCTTCCCAAAATTGTGTTATTTAAAAAAAATTTACTTGGTCACTCAAAACCCTTTTAATTTATTCTTCTTTAGCCCAATGGAATTAAATTTTTTTTGTATGCTTGGGGTCGTTTACTTGTATGATGTTTCTCTTGAGTTAAACTCACGGAAAAAATGAAAGATTTTCTTTGACTTTTGGGGGTTAATTCAGAATTTATTATTCCATCAACAATAGCAAAGCACTGGCCAGATGAAACAAAACAGGGCCAAACATGTCCACCCCCAATGCTTCAAGATGGAAAAAAGATTTGTTTGCTGGAATGCAAAGTTTTCTCTTCTCCAAACATAACACTTTTCATTTAAATCCAAGAGCTCTAGTTTGGTCTCATTCATCCACAAAACATTGTTCCAGTATCTTTCTGGCTTGTCCTGGTGATCTCTGGCAAATTACAGATAGACAGCAATGTTCTTTTTGCAGAGCAACATAAATTTTTGGCAAACTCTTCTTTTCACTTTATGTAATTTATAATTTTTTGTGGAAAGTAACCTTTGGACATATCATAATTAAAAATGCAAATGGGAAATAAATGCTGTGGTATTTATTTTTAAAAGTCCGCAAGCGCTTCCCTTATAAAGTTTATTTCAGCCCAAGGGGATAGTGAGGAGCGCCAGACTGAGAGCGACAGCACACCTGTGCGACGTTTCGAGAACAAGCGGCCTCTTTCTCAAGCATGCGCATTATAGCCATAGACCTGTTTAAATATCCACAGTAATATTAAAAACAATCCATAAAAACATACAAATTACTGAAGCAATATTTTATAAAAAACATTTAAGACTATAATTTTTATTTAAACCCCTTTGGGGATAAGGATTGCATTTTACTTTTCTAAAAAACTTCCCCCTGCAAAAGGCGGTTTTAAACCTTTTTCCGGTTTTCCCCTTTCTCTTTTTAAAAAAGCACCACGGAGTTCATACTTCATGGTTCTTAAAGCAAAAGTGTCTAGCAACACTAGATTATCTTTATTTGATTTTTGTTTAAATGTTCTGATAGATCTTTGTTCATTCAAACGAACTTTAATGGCTCTTTTAGTTTGTCCTATATAAACCATACCGCATGGACATTTGATGAGATAAATGACCTGTGAAGTATCGCAGGTAAGAAACCCTTATAATTTAATATCTGTACCAGCTACTGGATGTTTGATACATGAGCCTTTTATAATGGAAGTGCAATTTAAGCAATTAAGGCATGGAAATGTACCCAATTTTTCAGTCTGATTGTTCCAGTATCTTTCTGGCTTGTCCTGGTGATCTCTGGCAAACTACAGATAGACAGCAATGTTCTTTTTGCAGAACAGTGGCTTTCTCCTTGTAGTCCTGCCATATGCACAACATTGTTGTTTAGTGTCCTCCTGATTTTAGGCTCAGGAACATCAACATTAGCTAATGTGAGAATATCAACACTACAAAAATGTCTATCCAGGATTTATGATTACTCATTCACTGCACAAAAAAAACAAATCCCTTATCTTAAAATATAACTGTATTAAATGATCCATTAAAAATATATAATTGGGATGTATATTGAAGGCATTCAAATCGCTATGATTTTCTTACCCTATCCAAGTACCCTATTTCACCCTCTTAAATGTCAGGATATCGTCCTGAAAAGGTCGACCCAACTTCAGACGGCTGACCCTGATACACACCTAATATGTCCCTGTCAGATCCATCATAAATACCATGCTAAATTGTAATGAATTATTAAATGCCTTGCTTGCCCCATTGATATTTTATATAAATTAAGATATATACCCCTATGAATTTTACAATTAGTATTAATCCTGGGTATAGACAATATCTTGAGTGTAAAGGAATAATATTTAATACGACCTTAAATGTCCACCCCGTCCACAATATCAATGGGGCAAGCTAGGCATTTACATGTTTGATTTAAGAGAGTAATTTATTACAGAGAAATCTTCTTTGTTCATGTCATGATACCCCTCCACACAATGTTTTGTGAAAATCAGACTTTACTGCATCCTTGTTTATTAAATAAAACAGGTCACTCACATCTGTTTGACATTCCATTGATTGAAAACACCTAACTCTAATTTCACTTTTAAATTGTCCTGTAGTCCTAAGTGTGCTTTCACACAGTGCAGTTTTGGTGTCGTTTTAACTGCGCTGCAATTAAACTGCCTTTATTACCACAAGCTTCTTTCACTTACTTAAACTGTTTGGAAAGTGAGTAATCAATTAGTGTGCTTGTAATAAACAAAACTTCAAACACTTTAAATGATTACTTACTTGAAACACCTTTCTGAACAATTTAGACAACTGAAAGAAGCTTGCTGGTTATAAAGGCAGTTTAATGGGCACAGGTAAAACTGCACCAAAACTGCGCTGTATGAAAGCACCCTAAGGGTACTTTCACATGGTGCAGTTTTGGTGCATTTTTTCACTTGCAGAACTGCACAGCAATTAAACTGCCTTTATGACCACAAGCTTCTTTCACTTATCTAAACTGTTTGGAAAGTGAGTAATCAATTAGTGTGTGTAATCCACAAGACTTCAAACACTGTAATTGATTACTTACCTGAAACACCTTTCTGAGTAATTTAGAAACCCGAAAGAAGCTTGTGTTAATAAAGACAGTTTAATTGGAGCGCAGGTAAAACTACAACAAAACTGCACTGTATGAAAGCACCCTAAGGGTACTTTCACATCGTGCAGTTTTTGTTTTTTCACTTGCAGTACTGCACTGCAATTAAACTGCCTTTATTACCAGCAAGCTTTTTTCAGTTATCTTAATTGTTTTGAAAGGTGTTACAAGTGAGTAATCAATTATTGTGTTTAGAATCTGCAAGGGTGCTTTCACACGGTGCGTTTTTGATGCTTTTGTTTTGTGCAGAAAGGCACTGCAATTAATACTGTACATTACTGAACAAAATCACATAAAAAACGCATCAAAAACGCACTGTATGAAAGAACCCCAAGACATCAAACACAATAATTGATTACTCGTAACACCTTCTTAAATATTTTAGATAATTGAAATAAGCTTGCTGGTAATAGATGCAGCTTAATTGCTGTGCAGTAATGCAAGTGGAAAACCACACCAAAAATGGCACAAAGCCACCGGCGTTTTTTGATGCCTTTTTTTTTTTACAGAAATGCACAGCATTAATTATTGTGCATTTCTACAAAAAAAAAAAAACACCAAAAACGCTCCATGTGAAAGCAAAGTTTACATACTTTAGCCACTCATAGATATCTGATACTGGACTATTTTCCTCAGTAAATAAAAAAAGAAGTATTACATTTTTCACCTATTTGTTTGATTTATTTTTCTTTATCTACTTTTAGGACTTGTGTGAAAATCTGATATATTTCTAGACAGAAATATAGATCATTTTAAAAGGTTCACAAACTTTTAAGCACCGCTTAAACATATTAAGATTATTGTGATATCTAAAATTGTATAACATGCTTAAACTACTCTACTTTTAGATATAGGTTCATTAATTTTCCAGACTGCAGTCCTTGTGCTGGATTGATTTACCTTGTGCTAGGTATTTGTAGTTTGTTCACTGGTAACAGTTCTGTACACTAGGAGACGAGTTTTGGATGACACCACATGATGCCCAGTTAGTCCTGTGACCAGTCTTACACAATAGATATGTCACTTGATCCATAAGGTCTGACTTTGTTTTCTACATCCATTCTGGGAGGACTGTTTTTTTATTGAGGTGAAAAATAGCAATGTTTCTGAAATTTTGCAATAGCACATGATGTTCTGGCAGCATAAAGGTTGTACAAATTCCAACACAGGTTTCTGTCTTCCTTCGACATTTGCAAAGGTATAATAGCACCAAGTGCATTTATTTTGTTTTAGGAAAAATATGGTCATTAATTCCTAGAATCAGTTGTGCCCTAAATGAGTGTCCCACTTGTACACATTGATTTAGTGTGTAAGACCACAGAAAACAGAATTTTTCAAATCGACTCAATCTTTTCAATGGGACTCTTATAAAAATTCTCCTTTGTCTAGATATTGCTGTTACATACTTGCTATGGTACCGTGTGATGTTTAAAAACCTTTAAAAGTGGTTTACCTGAGCCAGAGTGTCGCTTTGTAGCTAGAAAGCACTAAATCTATGACCCACAGTAGAACAGGTTAATAGATTCAGGTGCATTCTATGCTACCAATGCTGGCAAAAAATGGCGCCTGGGCACCAAAAATTATACATGTTGTCCCAAGAGTATAATAAATTATCGGTTTATGACTTTTTCTTTTTTTTTTTATTTCTTTTGGTAAAAATAATTTATGACATTTTCAACATTAACTGCAAAACCTTGCCTGTATAACATTCAAAATAGAGAACAGGAATGTGCCCTCTTCTGCTTCTCAGTTTTTAAATGTTTATTACATTGGACATGGATGCCTAAATTGTACTTTCCTCACTATTTTTATTTTGTTGCTATTAATCAAGGAATGGAGATGCACTGAATATTATAAAGAACAGTATGCTAACACTCCCCTACATCATGGAGCTCTCTTTTATAATGTATTGTCATGGAAAGCATCATAAATCAAATATTTATTTATTGTATTGATGTACTTTACAATTTAATCAAAGCTTACTGTCCATGTGTTTCTTTTTTTTTTCTTAGGGTGATAAATTATGGGGTGGAAGATTTGTTGGGAGCATAGACCCCATTATGGAAATGTTCAATTCTTCAGTGTCTTATGACCAGAGGATGTGGTCATCTGACATCAGAGGAAGCCAAGCATATGTGAAAGCATTGGAAAAGGCTGGACTAGTAAGCAAATCTGAAATGGAACAAATTGTCACTGGCCTTGATCAGGTAATAAACTGAACAGTAACAAATCACTAATTTAATGTTGACCTGGATACTTTAGTCATTTAGTACATGAGAAAGTGCACATACTGCTTAAGAATGTATAGTAGTGTTAACTAATCTTGCAAGCACTGAGCTGTATTGCCAGTCATACCTTGTAGTTAATTGAATTTGTTCAGAAATATTCTGTTCACATAATTAGTTACAAAAAAAGAGCATTGCTATGCAATGCTACTTATTCCATTAAAATAACAGACACTTTGCCACAACTTGATGAAACCTGTTATAAGTCAGTTGGTCTGTCAGGCGTTGGATTGGCACCGTGTTGTTATTTCATTCTTTACAGAAACCATCACTCAGATGTGAACAGAGCATTGGTATGTGTTCAAATAACTTGTGGAATCACTGTTATGAACAGAACCATCATAATGATTTCAGATCAATACAAAAGAAATATATGACTAATGCAAACGTGAAACATCTCCACTGTAAAATATGTGTCTGAATCACTGATATTAATAGGTACAAAAAAAATACTAACATAAAATCCCTATTACAAAATAAGGATGGCTGGTACTTCCAAAGCACAAAGAAATTGAAATACAGTCGTCTATAAGTGTAAAAAAAAAGGAAATCTAATATAAATATATTAGTCTGTAGCAAAAGATTGCAGGCAGCGGTGTAGCTAAAGGCTTAGGACCCTGGTGCAAAACTTCTGCTTGGGTCTCTTGCCCAAAGACAACAGCTGTGGACCGCTACTTTTTAACAGATTCCCTATTTGGCGTGATTTGGATGTCTGCGGTGTAGTGTGACGCACAAAAATATTTCTGTTTAATGGTATTGTACAATAGAAAAAAAGTAATTTAAAATCGGCCAGGCTGCGGGAAAAAAATTAAATTAGGTTATTTATCCAAAGCGTCTGCCTTCCCACCCCAAAAAATTCTTTGTCGGGTAAACAAGGAAAAAAATGGAATTGCGCCTTTGCATTTTTGGGTTTAGTTTTTGTTGGAGTTCACAATGTAAAGTTTACACTAAACTCCTGAAGTGCAGAGGAATGGATTTTATGTTGTTTTAGAGCAGCAGCAGTGCAGGACAGGGAGGTGAGTATAACATTTTTTTTCTATTTTTCCCCATCCTTTTCTTATTTTGACATTATTTTCCTGGACTGCACAGTATATTTAATACAGTGAAGCTGAAAAAGATAAAGAATACTATTCCACATGAGCAAAAGTTACCCATTGCCTAATTAATTATATGTTTTCTTCAAGATCCATGACGAATGGTCTCAGGGCACTTTTGTCCTGACAAAAGCAGATGAAGATATACACACTGCGAATGAGCGTCGACTCAAGGTAAACATGAAAGATGTTTTAACATAAAAAGGTTTGCTTTCTTTCTTTGAAATAATTCTAAAACTTATTGTGCACTTGGGTGTTGAATATGTATATGTGCTACCAAAGAATTACACAATTTTATATGTAGACCTAACATTATTTATAATACACATTATTTCTCTACCTTCCAAGCAAACATGTTGCATGCTTTTGTGAGGAACCATACTGAGCAGTGGAGTCTAAGAAGGCCTCTATTTTTCACCCTTTAACACTTATACAGGGATCTGTTCTCTGCTGCAAAAGACTCCTAGGTTGCTACTCTCAACATAGTCACCTGAAACACCAGCTAATGTCCAGGCACAATACCAGGGGAACAGATAAAAAACATCCTCAGACAGCCCATAGGTGAAAGCAGACAGAGTTTTTGTGAGGACAGAGCCAAAGGACAGGTCATGCAGGGGAACAATTGCAAGGTGAAAGGAAAAGCCAAAGTCAGTATTAGGAGTCAGTACGTAGAAATCACTAGGGATCTCCAGGAAACAGAATACTGATCAGGCACAGAAGTAAAGGACATATTTAGAGATTTTAAATAGCATCTGAAGACCTGTGATAGGAAGGGGAGCAGATTGGCAGCTCACACTGACCCTTTAAATCAGAACGGGAAGAAGCCACAGAAAGGGGAGCAGCGGCAGTAGGGTTGGAAGCTGCATGGAGCAGCACAATGGCACGTGACAAAATGTTTCCATGCGCTAGTTACTAATCACTGGATTTTCCCTTAACAACCTCTTTTCATTCTTGTATGTCTAGGAACTCATAGGGGAGCCTGCAGGAAAGCTTCACACTGGACGAAGCAGAAATGATCAGGTATTGGTGGTTTAATTGAGCAGTATTTCTAGCATAAATTAATTTATTTACTATGGCACATTTGTAAAAATTGTCACAGATAGTATTTATTTAGCATCTGGCTGCCTCTTTTTTATTTTTTCTGTAATACGGTACTATGAGTTAGTGCCACATACTTCTGGATCAGCAAAGCAAGAATAAATATAGACTTTAACGTATGGGCCTTATTATTAATTTTATTTACTACAGATATGTAACATTAAATTTTGATTCCTCGTAATAATTTTTTTTCCTAATTTTAGGTGGTGACTGACATGAGGTTATGGCTGCGAGATTCCTGCTCTGTTCTATACCTGCACTTGACTCGTCTTATCCGGACTATGGTTGACCGGGCAGCTATGTAAGTGAAGTGAGAGAGATTGTCTGCTATCATTAAATTATGTGGGTTGCACGGCTACCTGTACAAAAGTGTTTTAAATTTTTTACATATTGGATATTAAAGGTATTCTCCACTTCAGAATTTACTAATAAAATATATAAAAACATTTTTCTAAATTATGTTCGGGTTTCCTCTTTTCAGGGTCCTCATCTCTTGGCCAGTGTAGAGAGCAGTTACCAAGAGTGTCTCTCATTCTGGAGGACCTGTCCTGTCTCACTCAATGCAGATAGCCAATTGATTTGAATGGACACTGTCATGCTTCATTTTTCCTGTGGTGGCGCTGCAGGGAAACTCAACACACTGCAAGATTTCTCTATACATTACAGTTAATTGCTACGGATTCCATCAGTGTGACACTTATTGTCAGGGAGTCTTTCTGAAAAGTGAACACTGTCCAAAGTGGAGATCCACTTTAATTCAGAAGACAGAAGAAGATTAGCCGTGTTGAATATATTCACATACTCATTCTATTTTTTTGGGGAATGGGGACTTATGAGGCAGCTACTCAGTCCTGTTATTACAGAGATAGAATGCACATTAACAGTGATTTATAGTGGAACTAATTAAATAAGTAGTAATTAGTTCTTATTAAACTTTTATTATGTTGCTTTCATAAAAACAAGTAGTAGTTCCAAAGACATCGTTATAGCAGAAGAGCTATAACAGGGAAACTGTGCTTGTTTTTCCTATCCCTTATGTATAATTATGTACCTTGGAATGGTAGATATCAGATGCGTAACTAAAAGGCAGCGGTTACAGTCATACCCAAGCCTTGTGTCTCAGTGGGTCTGAAGGCAAGTTGTAGCTAGAGGTACTGATACACATTAGTTACTCCTTCATTGACTATTGTTTAGCAATGTTTTTTGGGATCCTAAACTGTTTTTACAGGCCAGATGTATATTCTTTGACCTGATCTGCTTAAACTAGTAGCCAGATATTAAAAAGAGTTTACTCTATGTCACAATTATGTAAACATATGAGAAAAAAAGTTTCTCTTTTAAAATACAGAGATGTCATGTGGTAACATCCCATGCTTAGCATAATACCTTCCAAGGTTGTGAAATAAAGGACTACTGGCTGTAGTACTAGGGTTAGTGACCGTGTTCTTGCAACATTCCTGGTCCATTGACTCTTTATCCCTGCAGGGTTAATGATTTGTCATTGACTCTGTGAAACAAATTCTCATTGATGTCACATGTGTAAATGAGCAATACAACTTTCTTTGACATTGTCATGTACATCAATAGATATCATGAGCTGTCCAACTAGAAGATTAAGATGATTATCTCTTCCTGACAAAGCTACATATGGCAAATAAGAGAAACAACTGTTTAGAGTTTGCATTTTATCCTGGTTTTTTTTCTCAATGCTTCTGCTTTCCCTCAACCTTAAAAACATTATTTGCTGTGAAATTAGCAAACACATGCATATAAGGGTTAATGATATGGGGAAAATAGTCCACCACAGTGATTTCATCAGGGACAAAAACTGAAAAGATGAAAGCAGCACTGTTGTCATCAATAAATAATTCCCATTGGAATGGACAAGTCTGCCCAAAGGAAAGTCCGTCTAAAATTACCAACGATAATATCCAAAAGAGCATATCCAATTAACGTGAGTACATAAAAATGCAAAGTGTCATCCAATATAATGGCCTTTATCAAGCAATATGCACCATGCTGCTTGACAAAGCCAATACATTGGCGGAAATGTTGCATTTTTTTGTATTCACTTCAGGAAATTATTTTTTGTAATCCCTTGGATATCCTGATGGCTTAAAAAGTTTTGAAAATCAAAACAGGGACATAAACCATTTAGACAGCAAATTATTTGTTTTACAATGCTGCTAAATGTCAATGGGATATTAATAGTTTACAAAGTGTTGCTCGACAAGATAAACCTATGAACCGGAAGAATATTGCTGTTCTTTATTGTACATATTATAGATTACTGATATGCCTTTTAGGCCTGTCATCAGGGGGGCATAACGACCACTATAAAGGCTGCTTTGGAACTCAGCAGCAGAGATACTCAGCAGAACACTTTGTCATGGACGCCCCTGCGGACCCTGCTGTCCGGGTCGAGGGCGGCCGTGATTCCTGCTCCCAGCGGAGACCAGTCACACGTCGGGTTCAGGTCCGCTATGTCCTCGACCCTTGCCGGCGTCCACTTACCCGGCCGCGCTCCTGCTAAGTCTAGTCTCCGGTCTCGGGCGGTTGCTGGGCTCCGCCCCTAGGGCACGCGCGGCCCCGGCTGTATGAAATTTAAAAGGGGCATGTGCGCACTGTCCTATTTAGGTCCGGTCTTCCTGACGGCCCTCGCCGGATCCTTGTGTGTTTTCCCTTGGAATAAGCTGTCTAGAAGTGTTCCTGTCTTGCCTTACCGTTTGTTAATCCCGACCATTGCTTTACGTTTAACCTGACTACGATTGCCAGAGCCGCCTGGTCATGACATCCTGCTTGTCTACGTCTATGAAACCAGAGGACGCCTGTCCTGACCGCCTGACTGCCCACGACTCGTGACTGCATGCGATCCTGTAACTCGTTACCCTTGGCCGACACCGCACAGGAAGCCACCGCAGTGGTGTGGTGAACCTGGTGGCCTCCGCCACAGCAGGACCAACCCGATTTGACGGCGGGCTCTGATGGAATACCGGGACCCACACTTAGATTTCCACTCCCTGGTTGTTGTGGGGCTTTCGCCATCGCCTCTTGCGGTGGTCCCGTGGATCCCACCTCCTGACCGTTACAGTAGGATCCGGCCATGGATCCCGCCAAGGTGCGTTACCCAGCCATGAGGATCTGACGACCGTGTTGTTAGCCCGCCAAGTCTCAGCAACTCGGTCATACAGGCGCAGCTATCGTACCAGCTTTTCCACCTGTTGCAGCTAACTCGTCACATCCAGCAGCCAGCAACCTTAGCCAGCTCCAGCGGTTGTTCCTGCCTCTCTACGGTTCTGTGGCTCTGAGGTGGGCCCATGCTTCGGCTGTCGCTCCCATTTAAATTCGACGGAGACCCGTAAAACTCTGCAGGGGGTTCATCACCCATTGACTCTATGTACGTGGAGCTGATCGCTGATCAGTTCCTTGTCTGATCCGTGCGAAGGTGGCTTTCGTGGTCAGCTTCTCTCCGGGGAAAGGCCTTGGCATGGGCTACACCCCTATGGGACAGAACTGTGTGTGTCCAGTGACGGCGCTTACAGTCATTCCTCAGTGTGTTCCGCAGTGTGTTAGAGGAACCAGCCCAGTGCAGCCTCTTGCTGTGACAGCACTTCCTATACCTTCTCCAGGGTGACCTGTCTGTATGGAGGTCTACGCGGTATCAGCTTCCGCTTAATCTGGCTCTGTACTGTGGGGGGTAAACGAGGCCTCTCTGTGTGCTTACCGTCAAGAAAGGCTCGTCTCCAAGCCGAGGTTAAGGACGTCTTGGCCAGCTAGAGACCCCACGATCCTTCCTCTATGACCTGATCTGGTTTGCTACCCGATTGACGTAAGCTTTATTGAAACGGGAGGAAGAAACGTCGGCAAGAGCGTCAGTCAGCCCAACCTCGACGGTTTAACTCGCCTACATACCCCCCTGGCACCGGTGTTCCAGAGGCCCTCGCCTGCGACACCAGGTAGCAAACACCCAGAGGAGCCCTGCAGATTTGATCGGGGGCCCGTCTCTTCTGAGCAAAGAGTGGCCCCAGGTCGGCAAAGGAATTGTGGCCTCTACTGTGGCTGCCAGAGCATTTTCGGTGGATTGCCCAAGCGTCCCAAGGCTGCGGGGAAACTTTCGAACTCGGATCTGTGGGAGAGGCATTCTAGTTGCAAACCTCCTCCTCTCCCAGCCTCGTTGTTGCCTGTTGCGGTCGTAGTCAGAGACTGGTGGGTCTCGTTTCTCAAGTTCCGGGCTTCTGGACTCGGGCTCCGCCGGGAAAAACTTCATAAACAGTCCCTGTGAAGCAGTTTCGTCTGTCGGTGGTTCAGCCTGGAGAAACCGTTGTCATTCTCATCCGTCTGCGGGGAGCTGCTTAGCGGACTCCATTAAGTTTGTCACCAAGCCACTGTCCCTCCACGGTGGGGGGCGCTGCTTAAGGTAAGTATATCTTCCTTTATGTGTTGCCTCGATCCTCAGTCGGCGATCCTCCTCGGCACTCCCATGGCTGGGCTCCACTCTCCTATCCTTGGAACTGGTCTACTGGTGAGGTGATTCGTTGGGGGTCCCAACTGTCGGGGGGCGTTGTTTTGGTGGCACCTAGCCGGTGCTTCCCTGCTCTCGCGCATCTTCAGGAGCCATTGCCGGGCTTGCCGCCCGTAATTCTGGAGTACGCCGATGTGTATCTCTGAGAGACAGCTGAGAGTCTTCCTCCGCATCGTCCTTACGATTACCCAATCGACTTACTGCCGGGTACTAGTCCTCCCGGGGCGAGGTCTACCACTGTCGGTTCCTGAGACCCATGTTATATGTCCGAATACATCCAGGAGAATCTCGGGAAGGGGGTTCATCCGAAAGTCCTCGTCTCCCGCTGGCGGCGGGTGTTCTTTTCCATGAAGAAGAAGGACGTACTTGGGCCACTGCATAGATTTACCGGGGCTTGAACAAGATCACGGTATTAGAACCGTTACCCATCGCGTGATCATAGAACTTTTTGATCGCCTGCAGAGGTGCCAAGAATTTCTCCAAGTTGGTGGATCTGAGAGGGGCCTACAACTTGGTCCGAATCCGCCAAGGGAGATGAATGGCAAGACGGCCTTAAATTCACCAGGTGATGGGCACTTTGAAGTACTGGTGATTGCCTTCGGGACTGTGCAATGCGCCCGCCGTCTTTCAGGAGATCGTGAACGACGTCTTCGGTGACCTCCTTACACCTGCGTGGTGGTCTACCTTGATGACATACGGTGAACTCTCCTGGACCTTCGTGACCACCGCAGCCATTTCGTCAAGTACTGATGCGTCCTCGTGGGGAGAACCATCTGTATGCCAAGCTTGGGATGTGCCTCTTCCATCAGGATAAGCCTCCCGTTTCTGGGTTACGTCAATCTCGACCAAACAGCCTCAGGAGTTGGATCCAGCAAAACTGTCTGGCCATGTTGCAGTAGGCCCAGCCCAGTCGGTCTGCGAGGGATATCAACAGCGCTTCTTGGGCTTCGCTGCAAACTTCTATCGCTGCCAGTTTATACAATCACTTCTCTACTCTGGTGCTCCGATAGTGGCCCTCACAAGGAAACAAGCCAATCCACGCCGCATGGCCCGTCGATGCACGAGAAGAGGCGTTTTCAAAGCTCAAGTCCGCCTTCTCTACGGATCTATCCTGGCACACGTCCCGGATCCGCGAAACCTTCACCCTGGAAGTGGATGCCTCATTGTGGGAGCCGGGAACTGTCCCTTACGCAAAGAAGGGCCACGGGTTAAGACGGTACGTGCGGCTTCTCTCCAGACGTTTCTCGTAGGCCGTGAGGTGAGGAATTAACGATGGCGACGGGAGCTACTGGCCATAAAATTGTCCCTGGAGGGAGTGGCGTTGTTTCTGCTGGAGGGCGGCCGCCGTTTTCATCCAATATCTACACCGGAACACAAAATCCTCCAATATCTCGAGACGGCTCAGCGACTTAGCCCACGCCAACCTAGTGTGGTTCGCACTTCTTTTCCTCGGTTCGATTTTCCAGTTCCATTTCCGACTTGAGGAGTGAATGTGAGAGCTGACGCCCTCTCCCCGTGCCCTCGACGTGGTGGAGTGAGATTCTAACTCCTGAACACATAATTTCCTCCAGAACGTCTCATCTCGGCAAGATCCAGTGGACTACGGAAGCGTTCCTCCTAGAAGGACTTATGTGAGACCTGCTCTGCGCAGACGTATCTTATATTGGGGTCATTGCTCATTGGTGGCAGTCATCCCGGCGCCCGTAAGAATCCGTTCCACCTGAATATCCCGAGTTCTATTGGTGGCTGAGCTTGACAAAGGACATTAAGGACTTCGTTTCGTCTTGTGACTCCTGTGCCCGGCAGCAAAGACGCCACGTCACAATCGGCAGGTCTACTACAGCCACTCCCCAGGTCTAACTAACTTGGACCAACTTATTCTATGGACTGATAACTGACCCTCCCTCCCTCGTCTGGAAACACCCATTATTTGGGGTGATTACGGGATAGCTTTTCCAAATGATGGCGCATTCGTCCCGTTTGCCAGGGCTGCCATCTGCCTCCCGCCTGGCAGAGCTATTTCTGCTCTTCATGTGTTTGTACTGCATGGACTCCCCAGCAAATTGTCTCGGATCCGGGGAGTTCAATTTGTATACGTTTTGGCGGGAGCCCTGTGCAACCAACTTCAGGTCAAGCTCGACTTTTCTCAGTGCCTACCACCGCTGACGAACGGCCAGGTGGAGAGGGTCAAACCAAGATCTTGGGATGTTACCTTCGCCACTTTCGTCTCGGCACGTCAAGATGGACTGGTACCAGTTTACTTGCCAGGGGCGGGAGAGTTTCATCTTATAACTGCCTTGAGTCTGAGTCCGCGAGGGTCTCCCCCTTCAACATCGTGTATGAGCCTGCATCCCCGCCTCCTCTCCCTCTCTAGCAACCTCCTCTGAGGTCCCGGCGGAGGTCGCCACTGGTTCAGACGTGAAGGCCTTCTGGTCAGACCGTCAGTCGCTGCTCCGCGCTTTCCGAAGGGTAGTGGGTAGCATGATGAACAAGCGGACAGAAAGAAGAATCCCTCCTCCGGTTTTCTACTCAGGTGACATCAGTGTGGCTCTTCGTCTTGATATGTCCGCCTAATATGCCTTCTCTTAAACTGGGAAAAATCCCGTTTTTTCCTGGGAACCTTTGATGGTCATCAAGCGCAATCAACCCCCCCGGTGTCCATACAAACTCCGGCTCCCTCCTACGATGAGAATCCCCCCAATTCCGTTTCAATGTTATCATCCTTACTGAAACACTGTCCTTAATCGTTTTTCCAGAAAAGGCTGTTCTCCTCTGTCTGGGCTGATGCGCCCCAATTGTACTTCGAGGTGTAAGAGATTTCTGGGCTTTCGAGGAGAAATAGGGGAATGCGATACTTCCTGGTGGGACTGGAGCATAGAGAAGTCTAGGGAGCCGGAGGAGTATATCCTGAACCGCCCAGCTCCTATCAGAGATTCTTAAATCCAGTGTGGGAGGGGGGCCCATGGTGGGGGGTACTGTCACGGACGCCCATGCGACACTGCTGTTCCCGGGTGCCAGGCGCCAAAAGTGCCCCTGACTACCAGCGAGCCCCGTCCGCACGTAGGGTTCGGGGGTCCGGCTATGTCACGAACCCCGCCGGCGTCCCACTTACCCGGCCACGCTCCTGCTCAGTAAGATCTCGGTCTCCGGCGCGTGGGCTCCGACCCTTAGGTCGCGCGTCGGCCTGGCTGTTTGAAATTTTAAAGGGGCAGTGCGCGGTAATTGGTCTTTGAGGGCTCTGCTCATATTTTAGGTCCGGCCATATTCCTGCCGGCCATCGCGAATCCTTGGTGTTTTTCCCTTGGAATAAGCTGCCTAGTAGTGTCCTGTCTTGCCTTTACTGTGTACCGACCATCTGCTTACGTTTTAACGTCTACGAACAGAGACGCCTGTCTGACCTTCTGCTTGTCTACCGTCTACGAACAAGAGTAGCCTGTCTCTGTCCTCCTCTGCCTGCCCACAACTACGAGTCTGCCTGCCAGATCTTTACCTCGTTACCCTTGGCCGCCAACGCAGGCAAGCCCCGCCAGTGGTAGGGACTGGTGGGACTCCGCCGCCAGCAAAAGACCATCCTGCTTTGCGGCGGGCTCTGGAGAATACCGGGGACCCACCTTAGATTCACTCCTGGTGTGGGCTACGCATCGCCTGCGGTGGTCCAGTGGATCCACCTCCTGACCGTTACACACTTCAGACCCTAAGACTACAGAGGGTATACTTTTTACTGAATTGAGTATTTAAACATTCTGCTGAACATCTTACTGAATAGTAACCACCAGAAAGTTGTTAGCACTGAGCCATTAGTGCTCAAAGAAGCCAATGGACCACCATGGACCATATAAACCTCTGAGATGTCATAGAGGAGGTTAAACCACTGGACAGAAACTTCTAAGCCATCCAAGAAAAATGAAAACCATTAAGCTTTGAGGGGCATATAGAACTGCTTGGCCATTAAGGAAAAATAAGGACCACTGACTCGTAATGATAGAACAAGACACAAAGTCAGGAGTTCTTATGATGAGTATTGTAATTTTTCTTTATTAAGTTTTTCTATCTGAAAATTTTGAAGTGCACTTTTTTGTTACACACATAAATTTATAGAACCAAAAATGAAAAAAATGCACAGTGTAATATTTTTCAGCACCGACCTTTCTTCCCTATACAGAACATTCATAGAAATAATATACATGCAGTAACAGGTTTATATATGTGACATATCATAAGTCTTTTTTTCTGCTGAGACGTGTTATAATGTATAGGAGGACAAGAGCACAGCAAAATATAGCTTTAATAATGATCGATTTAATAGTGATCAATGTGGGAGAACTAACAGACTGTTTATAGTTAGTTATGGGGGCTAGACATGGAATATTCAGCCATGTGGCCCATATGTATTATATTTGTGGGCCTTTCCCTTGTCCATGTGAATTTCTTTTTCAAAAAAAATCAGCCAGTTGATTTTTATTAATATTAGTTTCTGTATTGTAAATGGACCACTGTCCACCCAATGGTGTGGACCTTCTTGGCCATATACTGTATTCTAGCTATGGCTGTCTTTTTCTCTAGTCCCACAGTCAGGTCTTAAATATATCCTATGACACATGTCAGTTTCCTCCCTAGTCATAAAAAATAGACCATTTAAGAGAGATTACCTCCATAAAGTAGCTGACTAATTGTTGTTAATTCTAGTTTGTGTGTAGACATTCTAAAGGGTGTATACGTCATATATTACTCATTGAGGCTTTCCTTAGATAAATTTTATCCAAAAGCTGCATTATATTTGGTGCCATACACTGTGTGCTCTCTTGGAGAATGTCAACATACATATAACTTGCAATAGGGATGACTTATAAGTGTACTTTATGGCTAAAACATTCTGCTTTTCTTTTTGTTTTTTTGTTGTATACAGAGAAGTTGATATCTTATTTCCTGGCTATACTCACATGCAAAGAGCACAGCCTATTCGATGGAGTCACTGGATACTCAGGTAATTTACTGTGTGCTGTGACAATGTCTTGAAATCCAGCTAATGATGAAAATTCTCCTTACAAGGTTTTATTTTTTGAATTAAATGTATAATGATTATCCATCAGCCACATGAATTTCCCAAATCTACTAGCTCTTTGCCTCCTTTAATATAACCCATAATACTGAGATAAATCTGTTTTAGTTTCTTTTGGGCTTTATGCAACAAAATATATGCCCCTAGACTTAAATGGGTTGTCTCACTACAAAGATTAGCTTTCAACATGTAGTGAACACTAAATGAAGACGTTTTCCAAATATATTGCTTTGTTCATTTATTTGTTGCTGAGGAGGTACACGTGATTTCATCACCTGTTGAGGACTTCCTGGTTTCTCTTTTGATCGACCGGTTTACTTGTTCTCCCCTGCTGTTTGTCTTATCTGATAGCAGGGAGTGATGTCATCACACAGGTTGCAGCAGAGAACTGCTGGCAGCCTGAGAGCTTGTGTATTAGCTTATCTTTCAGACAAAAGACACTAATTACTACTGTTTACTTTAGCTCTCAAGATTCTTTGGACCTGAATTGTTTATCTAAGATAGACTAATTAGCAGAAGTCTGAATACAACACAGAGCTTATATGTTAATTACAGACAGTTTGTCCAGGAAGTGACATTATGCATGAATGAGAATGTTCCTGGCTCTATGAAACAGTAAGATGAGACAACCCCTTTAATGTACTTTGCTAGCAGAAGTCATGATGCATCACTTTGTTACACTCACAAGTCTGGCCATGAAACACGAGATAGTGGTAACTGTCTTTCTCCTTTCCACCTCACAGCCATGCAGTGGCATTGTGTAGGGATGCTGAGAGACTTGGAGAGATAAAGAAGAGGATTAATGTTTTACCACTAGGAAGGTAAGTTTTTATTATAATATCTTCAGTCTATTAAATGACATGTTGTGTTCTTTCTTGGAACTACTTCTGTCACCTGTTTGAAAGGTGACCACTGCTAAGCTGGTCCTACATATTACAAAGTCGGGATTGGGCAACAATGTATTGTGAATGAGTTTCTCCCAACTGACCCCCAATAAGAGAGGCTGCTTCCCGACCCTTCTTACTCACCTCTCGTTGTGCCTACACACCTTCATTGCTGACCTGAGTGCACATTGATGATGGAGTTGGGAGGAACAGCGTTTGCTGAACACTCAAACAGCTATATAAAGTGTCCAACCAGCTATTGACCGTATGCACACAGTGCTCAGAGATGCACAGCTTCCAGTATAGGTCTACAGTACAAACCACTACTATAGTCTGTGTTGTACCTATGTGCAACACTGCATTCAGCAATATTCTGTCTGACGTACCACAATTTTTTTCTATCATCTGCATGAACAAAACTTTATGTGAAGATCAGGATAAATGCTTAATTAAAATAACTTTGTTACCTTTATTCTTGTAGCATATTATTATCAACCCTTTCTTTAAATGTTCAGTATGGCATGGCACATCTGGCCTATACATACAGGAGCTGAGCCCAGCAAGCAACATACAGCTGATACCGTGCTGCAATTGGATGAGAGAGAAGCACATTGATCAGCTGTCATGTTAGTTGAGGTCCTAACAATTGCCCCAGGTCTGTCATCTTAGGCCCTGGCTCATTCAGGACCTTATAACAGGGTAAAAAATGGCAGACCTGGGTGCTGTCATTAAGCATTTGGCTGCCATAAAAGCCCTTCAGCATGCAATGTGCAGGGGGTGCTGATGGGGTGTTTTGCCAGCTATTTGTGTGGGTCGGATACGGCTTTAAAGAAGGCAACATCCAATGCTTTATTTACTTTATTATATGAAGAATTTAGTGATTACATAAAACTACGAGAAGATAGTGTGATATTGTATATACTTTTGCATAATATAGATCATAAAGGCAAAGCACACATAATATTGGTTACAAAGGCAAAGCACGCATAGTATGGATTACAAATACTTACAGCACACATTAGGAATCTTATAAGCATCATCTATCGGCATCAGCTGCTAAACACGGGCCAGCAAAGATAGAGAGATATTCCTGAGATCAACACCATGCAGGGGTGCCCCCTTATACAGGTCCAAGCTTCACCAGGCATCTTATTAGCTTCATCTATCCATAACATCAGCTGGGAGAAGCGAAGATAGAGAGATATACCTGGGATACATCCCTGTGGTGGCGAGGCGTCCCTCTATAGCCCACAGGTCCAGCTACTTCTAACTTCGCAGCAAACTTTTTCAGTTTATATCTTGTTTGAAACAAATGCCTGCGTAACCAAATGTTACACAAGCTGACAGCTCAGTATTTTTCCAGTATCAGACTTCCCCCCTTTCGATGGCCAGTCCTTCAGGGGTTAACCCGGTACTGGAAAGCATGTTGAGAAAAAACTCCTGGTACAAACCATAAACACCTGTTTTCCCATCACTACTCTCTAACCATGCTGGGTAGTATTATCTCAGTTACAGCATTCCCAAAACAACGAGGCCCTGATAACAACCCTTAAGATCTATTATTCTTAAAGAGATGCTGACAATATGGATTTCGGATGGTCAATAAATCTCTTAGCACTACATGGGGTGACAGAGGGAGCCCACTCACTGTGTTTTATCACTTAGATGCCATGGGTACTATTGACCACAACATGTCCCACTTTCTCATAGACTGCTCCTACCCTCATTCCAAAAGAATACTTCCTGTTTCCTCCCTACACTGATCATAGAGATGAATACATGGAGGGAATAGAGAAGATTTTGCACTCTGCCCAAACAGTAAGGGGGGGTTTAAGCTGTGAGGCAAAGGTGCTGATTTGTAGTTGTCTAGCTTGCTTTCTCAACCAACCCTCCCTGCCAGCCACACCTAGCAAAGCACAAAATGAGGCCATTGTGAGACAGATGAAAGGAATTATGACTGCGGAATCAGTTAGCACTGTACTAAAATGGTATAATATTTCCAACTTAGATTTGCAAATTTGAATCGGTTGATTAGCTTGAAAAGTACATGAAATAATAAACCTTTGTTTTTTGTTTTTACAGTGGAGCAATAGCTGGAAATCCTTTAGGTATAGACAGAGAACTTCTTCGAAAAGGTACAATTTTATATCATGTTTAGTATTTTTTCTGGAGCTCATCATCTAAGATTCAATAGGTTAATTTTGTGGTTAATGGTGACTTTTTATTGAAGGTAGCATCATTTTTACTCCTCATCAAAAATCCTGCAAGACAAATGCATCACAAATATGTAACACAGCATTATATATTTACATATTCCAAAGTAATCTATGCATTCTATTATATTTTACTTTCTGAGGCATTGTGGACATTGGTAAACATCTGTGTATTTGTATTATTTTAGGAGGAGCAGTGAGCCTTCTCAACATACCTGTTTCAGCAAAGTTTTGGAATCCTTATAAGAGTTCTAGAGCATGTTTATTTTCCTCCATTTTACTTATCAAAAGGGTGTGTGGACACTGATAGGGGACTTAGGCTGTGTATGGACATGTCCCTTTGACAAAGACAGTGTTAACAGCCAATTGCCATATAATTTTTATATTTTAGAAGGAATATCTGGAAGTTTGGATGTAAAATGTAAATCTTTTTTGTATTCCCGTAATCGTGTCAGTAGCACAACATATAGGGAATTTTTTGTGTACCAGCTGATCGGGCAGGTGGAAATTTTGATTGGCAAGTGACTACTATAAAAGATACTACAAACTTTGCCTCTTTTACATATTTGCTATTTTTATTAGCTAGGACATTATGAACTTAGATGAGACACTCTTAAAATGTGCCAGATTTCTCATAGTATTGGTAAATCTGGTGCAGGTCAAGTCTAAGGGTATGTTCGTGTTGGATCCGATTTTGGATCTGCTTTTAGATGCGTGTTTGGATCTGTGTTTCGGACCCTAAACGGACCCAAACACGCATCTTACAATGTGCATTGTGATTTTACATTGCTTTCAATGTAAAACACGCAACGGTGTTCAGTTGAGTGATCGCTGATGTGTGTTTACATGCGTCTTTCTCATGCGCCTTTCGGATCTGTTCAAAAAATTGTCATGTCAATTCTTGATCCGAAAGATGCAGCAGATGCCCTATTTAAAACTATAGAGTGTGTTCTTGCTGCAGCCAAAATGCATCCAACACGCGTTTTGGATGGGATTGACGCAGCGCTTTTGAATGCGTTTTTCAGATCCAGCACGCCATGTGAACATACCCTAAGTTTACACCTTCTATTGGTTGGATTAATACATGCCACTAATTGCTCCAAAATGTTGCCAAATTTCTTTAGTGCATTGCCTGGTATGCTAAACCACTCTCCCTCTCAGTGAAGCCACTCCTTTCTTAAAGGAACCTTGCAACTTTCGTTGGATGTGGCACTGCCTAAAACCCTTAATACATGTGATGTAAAGCATGTACACCACTAACTTGGCACAAATTGCACCAGAATAAATGTGCCCCACTTTATTTACACTTTAAATCCAGACTTTCCTTGCAGCAGCAGAACATCTGTAAATCTTTCACAAAGTGTGAGTAATGAATGATATTAGGATTGGCCAACAGGCTACATTACAGATTTACTCCACTTACACAGGTAGTGTTCAACAATTCTTCTGGATAAGGCTGTAGAGTTTAATTCCAGTTGCTTTGGATGGTAGAGATTTAGTAAGTTTTATCTGTTAGGCCTGGTTCACACGGCTTATTCAAGCCGTAATTGCGGGACGGATCCCGCCCGCAATACGGCTTGAATAAGGGGTGGGGGCGCGGCGGGGGAGCTGCTCGGCGGCCCCATAGACAATGCATTATTTACGGCGCATATGCGCCGTAAATAATTGACATGTCACTTTCTCCCCCTGCGGCGGATTCGCCAAGCGGGAAGGAGAGACGGAATCATAGTTCTCTATAAGAACTGTGGATTACCGTAGTTACTGGGACGGATTGGAGCCGTACTGAAGCGCAAATACGGCGGCAGTACGGCTCCAATCCGTCCCAGAATAAGCCGTGTGAACGAGGCCTTAGTGCTTATAGAAAATTAGGTGCAGAGGTATTACACTATATTAAGAGAAGTACACTGAGAATTATCTTTACAAGAGTAGACAGACTGGAGAATTGTAAAGAAGTTAATTAATATGAAAGAAAGGAAATCTTTAGGTTAAATAATATAGTATAAGGTTCTGAGTAGCCCATAGCTTCAAGCTCATTTGCTTTCATTGCAAAGGTTTAGCTAAGGAGATTTTTTTTCAAATGTGTAAAAAGAGCACCATAGGGTTTCTGATCCATGAAATTGATATCATATCTGTCCCCAGGAGCATAGCTAAAGACTCATGGGCCCTGGTGCAAAATATCAGTTTGGGCCCCCTTCTTCTGAACAACTCCTTATCATGATTGAAATACAGCGCTGGCACAAAACCCCCACAAGTCCACATATATCCCCCCACAATATTTGTTTCCAAGTTTTGCCGTGGTCACGCACCTCACCACTTTTTAAAATAAACAACATTATCAACACTAACAAGAAAATAAAAGTGGTGCACAGAAACCACAAATCACAGCATCGAGGACAGGCATACACTGACTGTTACAGGGACAACTGTTCACTGCCACTGTACATGTGCCTACAATACCGCCATGGTCAGACACCAACTCGGGTCGCCATCACATGACATAAATATATAATCCCCCCCAATAGATAGGTATTCGCTAGCCTCTATATAGAATTTATAAAAAAAAATAAATGCTTATCTCTCTGTTGCTCCGCCGTAAGACGCTCTTCTGGAGCCTATATTCAACTGTCATGGCGCTACTCAACAGAGGAAGCAGCTTAGGAGGTGTGATGTTACTACATTGCACCGCCTGAGTCGGTTATTTGCAAAGTAGCCGGCGGGGCCGGGAGCAGATAGCCATGTGGATTTCGGCAGTATATAAGTGTTGATGACACGCATACTGTTAGAGAGACCTAACAGCGCTCCTGTCCCCGGTGGATTAGTCCGAGCTGGTGAAGTCGTCTGGATGCATTGCTGCATGTATGTGAACCAGCAATGCAGCTATGTGGGATGGGGAGCCTGTGGCGCAAGTTCGATTGCTGCCACCCTTTTAGCCACGCCACTGGTCCTTTCCGTGTAAGGAGCAAAATATTGACATTCTCAATATTTTTTTTTTCGTTTGATGAACACTATTGTTAAACCTCAGAATACTAAGGATTCCCAGAAATATGAAAAACTAAAAATGTGCCTGAGATGTTGGCTTCTAAAGACTACTACTCCAAAGTGTTAGTGTTATTTGCCTTCTATCTCCACATTTTACTTTAAGAATCTAAGTCCTTTACATTTACTGTTAACAGAACTTAGCTTTGACTCGGTGAGCCTCAATAGCATGGATGCTACCAGTGAGCGAGACTTTATAGGTAAGATGATTAACTTTTTATTTAAATATTCTGTTTAAAAATCCACCTTCATTTACATGAGAAAATGTTTCTATTTTGTATTTAATTTCAGTATGTTTGTAAATCAGTGGTAGTACAGTCATGGCCAAAAGTTTTGAGAATGATACAAATGTTAATTTTTACAAAGTCTACTGCATCAGGATTTATAATGGCAATTTGCATATACTCCAGAATGTTATAAAAGAGTGATCAGCTTAACAGCAAATAATTGCAAAGTCAATAGTTCCCTGAAAATGAACTTTTTCCCCCAAAACACATTTCAATTCTTTTGCAGGGCCTGCCTTAAAAGGCCCAGCTAACATCGTTTCAGTGATTGCTCCATTAACACAGGTGTGGGTGTTGATGAGGACAGGGCTGGAGATTCAATCTGTCATGATTAAGTAAGAATCACCCCCATGGACACTTTAAAAGGAGGTGGTGCTTGGCATCATTGTTTCTCTTCTGTTAACCATGGTTATCTCTAAAGAAACACGTGCAGTCATCATTGCAAAAAAACTGGCCTAACAGGGAAGGTATCGCAGCTAGAAAGATTGCACCTCAGTCAACAATCTATCGCATCATCAAGGAATTCAAGGGGTAGAGGTTCCATTGTTTCCAAAAAAAGGGTCCAGGGGGCCAAGAAAGACCAGCAAGCGCCAGGACCCTCTCTTAAAAGTGTTTCAGCTTCGGAAATTTGGGCTACCAGCAGTGCAGAGCTTGCTCAGGAATGGCAGCAGCAGGTGTGAGTGCATCTGCACGCACTGTTTAGGCGGAGACTCATGGAGAAGGCCTGGTGTCAAGGAGGGCAGCAAGAAGACACTTCTCTCCAGAAAAAACATCAGGGACAGACTGATATCTGCCAAAGGGACAGGGAGTGGACTGCTGAGGATGGGGTAAAATCATTTTCTCAGATGAATCCCCCTTTTTCCGAATGTTTGGAAACATCCCGGAAAACAGGGTTGTTCGGAGAAGACAAGGTGAGCGATACCCCCAGTCTTGTCTCATGCCAACTGTTAAAGCATCCAGAAACCATTCGTGTGGGGTTGCTTCTCAGCCAAGGGAATCGGCTCTCTAACAGTCTTGCCTAAAAACACATCCAGAATAGAGAATGGTACCAGAATGTCCTCCAAGAGCAACTTCTCCCAACCGTCCAAGAGCAGTTTGGTGATCAACAATGCCTTTTCCAGCATGATGGAGCACCTTGCCATAAAGCAAAGGTGATAACTAAATGGCTCAGGGAACAAAACATAGAGATTTTGGGTCCATGGCCTGGAAACTCCCCAGATCTTAATCCCATTGAGAACTTGTGGTCAATCATCAAGAGACTGGTGGACAAACAAAAACCAACAAATTGTGACAAAATGCAAGCATTGATTGTGCAAGAATGGACTGCTATCAGTCAGGATTTGGTCCAGAAGTTGATTGAGAGCATGCCAGGGAGAATTGCGGAGGTCCTGAAGAAGAAGGGTCAACACTGCAAATATTGACTTGCTGCATTAACTCATTCTGTCAATAAAAGCTTTTGTTAATCATAATATGATTGCACTTGTATTTCTGTATGTGATAAAAACATCTGACAAACACACATAAAAACCAGAGGACAACAGATCATGTGAAAATATAATATTTGTGTCATTCTCAAAACTTTTGGCCATGACTGTAGAAAGTGTCGCTGTTAACCATACGACAAGCCACTGAAAATATAAGTAAGTAAGACAGTACCTTTCCTAAGGCACAATATAGGGGTCTCCAACCCTATATCAACATAGTTCCATATCAAACTGTGCCATTTATAAAAAATTTAAACTTTATTAAATATTCTTAAAACACTTCTTATGACTTCCATTGATGGTAGGAAAGATACTCGTGCTCAAAACGTTATGAGCATTTACATACATATACAGGATCCAAAGTCCTTTTCTATTCCCAACAGGAGCTCTTGTGGAGACGCCAGGAGACCGGCCAGTCCGTGTCAGAGTAACATTTGAAGCATGTGTATCTTTCCTACCATCATTGGATGTCATAAGAAGTAGAAAGTGTCAGTAATTAAATATACACTAATATACATTGTAACATTACATAAAACCACCTGCCTAATATTGTTTAGGCCCCCTTATGCTGCTTGACAGCTCTGACTTGTCAAGGGATGGCACCAAGACGATTGGGAGGCTACTTACCATGTTTCCCCGGTAACCCTGCTCACTAAGGGTGGGCAGTGAGTAAGATGGGGGGGGCGAGCGTTCCCAAGCCCCGCCCACCCCAAGAAACAGCCCTGGGACATATTGTTGTAGCAGAGTGTTGAAGGACCTGTGCATGGAGGTCATGTGACTGTGATGTCACCACAGGTCCTAAACATCCCAGGACAGGAGACAGAAAGTGTACAAGTAAGTGAGGAATGGTGGGGGGGAGAACAGAGCAATAATACTGACACACATACATCTCACAGGATGGCTGATGGGGCACGCTGGAACTTCTAGTTCTACAAGTCCCAGCATGTCACATTTGCCATTCTTTGAGATAAGTCACTGCAGCTGCCATAAAATGTCCTTTACATACATATATTCTATGGTTTGTGACTCTAAACTTTAAGAGATATATATACACCCACATCCCCTGAAAATAAGACATAGTGCATCTTTAGGAGCAAAAATTAATATAAGACACTGTCTTATTTTTGGGGAAACAGGGTAGGGTGTAATAGGGCATTAACAGTTCTAGGTTCCTGTGTAGGAATCACCCTTATTGGTGCGATTACCCGCTTTTTTGGCTAGGTAGGGCTCTATAGGGTCATTTTAGGGTTAGATTATTTCCCCTTTTATTACCTGATCTCCCCTTACAGATTATTACATACAGACAGTACTATGTGACGTTGCCTCTGGACTGGGTAGAAGGGTTTTTCACCCATTGTTTGCCTATATTTGTGTCAATTTAGTTTTAGACTTATTCTCCTTTTATGGTTATTCCTTTAATGAAAGTTATGTTCTATAAGTCTTTACAGTGAATATATTGATTTTGACATGGTTTTACAAAGGTGTAATTTTATATCTACTTTACCTTTCTGCATTTGTTTTACCAAGACATTTGCAGCAAATTGTAAGATAGGGCCTCCATGGATTGGAGTTTTTACAGCATATCCCATGGATGCTTGATTCGATTGATGTCTATGGAATTAGGATGACATGTCATCATCTTAAACTCTTTGACATATTCCTGAAACCATGCCTGAACAATATTTTGTAGTGGGACAGGGGCATTATCATGCTAAAGTGGCCCCTGCCATCAGGGAATACTGTTGCAATAAAGGGTTACGCTTGGTCTGTAGCACATTTAGGTAATTGGCATGTGTCAAAATAATAGAAAGTTGTCAATCAGTTGCAAGTGAGTGGTGTAAGCCTGCGTACTATGACTAAGTCAGCATTCCAAAGCTGACATTGTTCTGCAACTTATAATCCTTGAGTTTAACAAAAAGTACCCCATAGTCATGAATAACAGACACGCTGCTGACATAGCTGTGTCTATCAGCACCTCATTGCTGCCCGCAGCAGTTTTTATTTTCTGATTGTAATTTATTCTGTTTTCTTTATAAGATTATTGAGGCAGCCAGAGCCGCTTTTAAACCTCTTAGCGACCTATGACGTATGAGTATGTCATAGCGCCGGTAAGCGACTTTGAAATGGGATCGCATAGCGATCCCATTTCGTAGCCGCCGGGTGTTAGCGGCTAATCGCAGCTAACACCCGGCTGTGTAGGAAGGGGAAGTGTCACACTGTGCACTGCGGTCTGCGTCCTGGACCACGGACGCGTTCATGTGGGCACTCTTACTCCAGTCCCTGAAGGCATGGGCTCACCTCTCCACGTTCCACGCTGCTGCTGGCGTCCAGTGAGAGCATGCCAGCTCTCGGTGATTTAAAGGGCCAACGCATCATTTGCCTCCTAATGGCCACCTCCTGCTTTATTAGGAATTACCTTGGCAAAAAGCTGTGTTTTTTATACATTGGTGTCATGAATGTGTCCATTCATTATTAGGCTAAGTGACCAGAACGAAAGCTCCAGGATTTTTTTGAAAAAGATATAGATAGTGGCATGGAAAAAAAATAAAAAAAATCACCCAAAATTCTTTAAAAAAAATCTGTTAAACATAAAGCACAGTTTGCATGACAGATCATTTTTACACATTCCCTTTAAAGCTGTTTGGCAGTAGTTGCTATATTCAACAAATCACAGTGTTAGCTGTTGAAAATCCATTAGCTTTGGTGAAACCTGCTTATTGTATTTTTTTCTGCATATTGTTTTGTATAGTTTGTTACTATTCAAATAAATACATTTGATTTGATTTCAGCTGAATTTCTTTTCTGGGCGTCTCTGTGTATGACTCATCTAAGTAAGATGTCAGAAGATCTCATTATTTACAGCACCAAGGAGTTCAGCTTTGTAACCCTCTCTGACTCTTATAGGTTTGTAATTTAAAGATGGCATATGACTTTAACAACCTTTGACATACTAATGAAAGTAGAGCGAAATGTCATTTGTCTGCTATTCAGTAGTCTTGGGATCAGTCCACATGGCAAGGTTTTTGGTCGGATTTTCAGATGGTTTTTCGGAATTGAAAACCGTCTGAAAAATTCCAGTAACCTTCCACATAGACTTTAATAGAAAATCCGTTCAGTTGTCCACACTGAACGGATTTTCTGCCTGATGTTTTTTTTACACCGCAGGCGTTCTGAAAACTTTCAACATGCAGAATCCGTTTTCGTGCAGAAGATGTGCATTTGAATGGTTGAGGGGGACGTAAAATCCACAAACCGCAGACAGAACCGTCCCCCAAAACACGACAAAATATCGGCCGGATTCTTAAGACAGAATCCAACTGGTGTTTTGTCACTGACGTGTGGACAGCCCTTATAGTCTGATACTAATTTACAAATAGAATTTCCTGTTTAATATGTAATTTTACCAGATGAGAAGCAAAAGACAAAGCAAATAGTGAGTAAGAAAATTAAGACGAAAGAAAGACAGTAATAGTAACATATTTTGTGTAAAAAGTATTAAACCTATAGGACACCCCTAATTATATGCATAGCTAAATTGCAGTTGAATGTAGCCTCATCCAAAATTTTCCTTTCTCTGCTATTTGCATCCTTCCTTCCTTGCAGCATTACATTGTGGCTTCCTCCTGTTTTATATTATAGTGTGCATTATCCCTGTACTGTGCCATTAGTCTTTATTTAATTCCTATGCTGTAACATCACTGAGTAGATTTTCCCTGTAATCTGATACCACTGTGCACATTATACTCCCGTTGCAACTTCCTTGTGCACATTATCCTATTACTATGGCATCACTGTGTGCGTGATCCCTGTACTGTGATATCACTGTGGTGCATTAAACAGCTATGTTCACACGGCTTAATTGCGGGACGTAATTACGGCCCGCAATTACGCCGTGTGGCCGGGGGCGGAGCGGGGGAGGGACAGGGCGGCGGGCACCTCGCCGGCCCATAGACTTGCGCGTATATGCCACTGATAATTCACATGTCACTTATCTCCCCCCTCGGTGTATTCGCCGAGCGGGGAGAGGAGATGTAATCCATAGTTCTCTATGAGAACTGTGGATTACCGTAATGACTGGGACGTTTTCAGCCCGTAATTTGCGCACTCCGGCGCGTAATTACGGACTGAAATACGTCCAGTTTTAAGCCGTGTAAACATGGCCTACCTGTGCAAGTGAGAAAACAAAACATTTACAAAATTTCTATGTTCTGAACTTGCTGTTTAAGGTCGTCACACTTTATACAGGGATGTCTTTATAAAGGGATGTCCTTCTACTTTTATGAGCCAGAACAGAGAGCCACTGCAAAGGGTGATCATAAATCAACGTGATCATAAATTACATAGTCATCCATTTATTTGAGTGGGAACCATGTAATACTACATTTCAGGCAGTGTGTAAATCGGTTGTCTGACGCAGCTTTCCAAAGCAATGAAAACTATTCAACAGGTATTATAACGGCAAGATCCGCCATGTGTACCTAGTTGTCTATGTGGCTTCAATGTAGGGCAGATTTTGGGCTATGTGCCTGCATATTCTTAAAGCTCAGAATGGAGTTATATATACACACATGGAGAAAATTGTTTGTACCCTTCTGTTTAAAGAGAGAAAAATGCACCATGGTCAATGAAATAACTTGAAACTGAAGAAAGTAATAATACATTTAATGAAAATCATTGTGTTTGAATATTGGTTCAACCGGACATTTTAAAAAACTAATAAAACTGGAGAAACTAGATGGTACCCGTAGGGGCTGTTCTCACGGCTTATTTCGCCGCGGATTGGAGCCGTACAGCGCCCCGGGTTTGCGCTGCAGTACGGCTCCAATCCGTCGCAGTAATTACGGTAATCCACAGTTCTCATAGAGAACAGCGGATTCCGTCGCTCCTCTCCGCTCGGCGAATCCGCCGGGCGGGGAGAAAGTGACATGCACATTATCCGCCCGCCCCTTATTCAAGCCGGAAGTGCGAGCGCAATCCAGCTCGCAATTACGGCTTGAATAAGCCGTGTGAACACGGGCTTAAGGTTATATTCTGTTTCACAACCTTTTTGAGGCAATCACTGCAAACAAACAATTGCTGTACCTCTCAATGAGACTTCTGAACTTGTCCACAGGTATTTTGACCCATTCCTCACGAGCTGCTCCAGCTGTCTCAGGTATAAGAGTGCCTTCTGCAGGCTGCATATTTTAGCTCCTCCCACATATGTTCAATAGGATTTAGATCAGGGCTCTTAGAAGCCCAATGCTTTGCTCTCAGCCATTGGATGATTTTAGCTGTTTGTTCAATCATCATCTTGTTGGAAGACCCATGACCTGCGTCTGAGACCAAGCTTTCCGACATAGGGCAGTACATTTCACTCCAGAATGCATTGATAGTCTTGAGATTTCATTGTACCCTGCACAGTTTCAAGATTTTCTGTGCCAGATGTAGCAAAGCAATCCCATAACATAACTGAGCCTCCTCCATGTTTCACAGTTAGTTCAATGCTTCATTTTTGCATCTGTGAACATAGAGGCGATGTGACTTGCTGACCATCTTTGTCTCATCTGTCCATAGCACATTCTCTCAGAAGCTCTGTGGCTTGTCAATACACACTTTGGCAAATTTCAGTCTCACTTCTTTATGATTTGCTTTCAACATTTGTTTCCCCCCTCGGTTGTCTTCCATTAATTCCACTGTGGTAAAAACAGCGTTGGACAGTTTGATCTGAAACTGATGTGACTTTGTAGTTGCCCTCTAATCTCTTTGAAAGTTGTTCTGGGATCTTTGCTTCACATTTTTATTAGTCAGTCTCTTCAATTTGTAATCAAATTTTCTCTTGCGGTCACATCCAGGGAGGTTGGCTACAGTCCCATATGCCTTAAACTTCTGAATAGTATGTACAACTATAGTAACAGCAACATCAAGCTGTTTGGAAATGGTCTTATAGTCCTAACATGTTTGTCTATAATTTTCTTTTTTTTAATCTCCTGACACAACTCTTTCCTTAGCTTTCTTTAGTTTATGTCATTGTGGTACATACCATGTTACCAAAGGACACAGTGACTACTTTTCACATTTTAAATAGGCAGACTGACTGATTTGAAGACACCTGTGATTCTAGTTACAGAACACACCTTAGGGTATGTTCACACGATATATTGTGGCGTGTACATTGTGTGTTTCGGGAGCTTGCGGCACGGGGGGGAGGGGTGGCACCAGTAGCCCGCCGGCACCATAGACATGCATTACTTATCACTTATCTCCCCATGAGCACAATACGATCGTATTGTACGTGGGGGGGCCGAGGCGTAATACATAGTTCTCTATGAGAGCTATGGATTACCGTAATTATGGGCCGCGAAATGTGCTCCAAAATAAGCCGTGTGAACATACTCTTAGTTTATCATATCTCTATGGTCAAACTATTTACAATCTTTTCTAGTGCTAACATATTTGTCCAGGCCAGTTTCATTATTTTTCTTTTTCATTGGAACCACAATTCAAATGCAATGTCTTATTTTCATTACTTGCATTTTCAGTTTCAATTTAAATGTATTATTAATGTTGTCAGTTTCAAGTAATTTCCGTTACCATTGTGGGTTTTTCTTTCTTTAACAATTTTGTCCACGTGTGTAGTTTTTAGTGACGCTTAATCAAATTCTTACACATGTTCTCCTAACTGTATTGTAAAAAAAAAAAAAAAAGATAATTTTAGATTATTCATAAATCCACCATATTGTGCAGGAGAAAAATGGCTATAAAATCCTGTCTAGATAATATAAAACAATGGTACAGCTTGGAACCATGTTTCCTGCCCATCCAGATTTCTCAGGCCAGTATGGGCATGCTGGAACAAATTTATCGACGTTACCCTGCAATCAAGTTACTATAAAAGAATGTTAATAATCTGTAATGTGCTGTACAGAAAGAATGCTCGAATAACTAGGGAGGTTGCGCTGCTTTTCATCATACCAGATCTAATATCTCTTGTAAAGAAGAATGTTTTTACATTGATACGGCCATGAAAATTATTGTCTCCAGATTTTAGAATTCCGATTGTGATTCCTCACTTGCCAGTTGGGTAGAGGAATGATATGGTATCTTACTTATGTAATTTTACAACTCCACCTTTACTTTTTATGTTCTTATACATGTTTTATATATATGTCTTGTTGCGTGTTAGGGCTTGTCCCAATTTTTCAGCCGGATTTGCAGATGTTTTTCGGTTTTGAAAGCCGTCTGTAAACCGGGTGTCATTCTTTAACATGGACCTTAATGGAAAATCCATGCAGCAGTCCCCACTGTACGGATTTTCTGCCAAACAGTTTTTTAGACCACTGGCGGTCCGAAAAACATAGAACATGTTCATTCTTCCACCTGGTTTTCGGACGGCACATGGACATGTCGGTGCGAAGTGGGAGGGTTTGAATCGGCAAACCGCGGAGAAAAGCCGCCCCCCTATGTGCCAGAAACGTCCCCCTACGTGCTGACCGGTATTTGTCCTGTGCCATGTAAACACGGCCTAAGGGCTTGTTCACACGGAGTTTTCACTCCGTGTTACAGGCGCTTTTTAGATCCATCTCGGGGACCGACAGGACGGACCCGGAGACGCATCTAACAATTAGCAGTGAGTTTATCACTACAGGCTATGAGGAAGACGCAGCAGCGTTCAGATGAGAGATCGCCGCTGCGTGTTCCCCAACTCGACATGCAATTCTTTCAAAGACGGACCCGAGCTGCGCTATGGAAACACGCAGCGGCGATCTCTCGTGTGAACGCCGCTGCGTGTTCCTCATAGACCGTGGTGATAATCTCACTGCTAATTGTTTAGATCCGTCTCTGGGTTCGTCCTGTTGGTCCCCGATACGGATCTAAAAAGCGCTTGTAACACGGAGTGAAAACTCCGTGTGAACAAGCCCTAAGGGCGCGTTCCCACTGCACAGGACAAATACAAACCGGCCGGTATTTGTCCTGTTTTGCGCCCGTCCCCACGGCCGCGGGGGGGACGGCTTTTCTCCGCGATGAGCGGAGAACAGCCCTCCCCCATCCCATTGAGAAGCACATCTTCCGTCGGGAAACCGGACGGAAGATTGTGCTTCTACAATGTTTTCTGAGCGGACCGCCGGCGGCAAAACCGTCCGACGGCAAAATCTGTGCAGTGGGGACTGCTGCACAGGTTTTGCATAGAGCACCATTGTGCTCATTTTCGGCCGGTTTTTCAGGCGGTCTGAAAAACCGCAAATCGGCTGAAAAACCGTCCGAAAACCCTTGCCGTGGGGACATGCCCTAAGTGTTCTTCATATTTATATTTATATTTTCTAGAGAATTCAGTACTCTCATAGTTATGTTTATGATCTTTAGGCAATGTTCACACGGCTTATTGCCGGCATAATTGCAGGGCCGGATTTCGCCCCGCAATTATGCCGGCATCCGTGCAGCAGGGGCGGGGCGGGGGGGCCGGCATCTCGCCGGCCCCATAGACATTCATTATTCACGGCGCGTACACGCCGTAAATAATGTGCATGTCACTTTCTCCCCCCACGGGAGAAGCGACAGAATCCACAGTTCTCTATGAGAACTGTGGATTACCGTAGTTACTGGGATGGATTGGAGCCGTACTGAAGCGCAAATACGGTGCGCAGTACGGCTCCAATCAGTCCCAGAATAAGCCATGTGAACGAGGCTTTAAATGTATTATTACGTCACAGTATTTTGTGATAATCTTTATGTGCTAAAGTGAGATAAAAATAAAAAACATGATCATGTAGTATTTAATCCAGCACCATCCTTCACAAGTTTCACCTTTTTAATCAATTTTAAAAGTCTAGTAACCTAAAGGTGTGTACACATGGTGCTGACACATTTTTAATATTTATGTTCCTGTTTTAACATGGATTAAATAAAGATGAAGACTTTAAAGAAAGGTACTGAACTAAATGCCATAGTGATTAATACTTATTATTCAGTTCTCCTCTGAGCAATCTTTGCACCATTCATTCAGTGTGGTTTGGCAAAGCAAGATGTCTCAGGTGAGCTGACTTTCAACCTTGGTCACTACATGTATAAATGTATAAAGAAAGGCATGTTTAAAAAATCTTCCATGCTAATTTTGTACTGTCAATGCAGTGCCAAACTGATGACGTGCAGTCTCTTTTGAGTCCCTAGCAAACAGCATACCTGACCACCCTATCAAAAGAACTGAGGTTGTTAGCCAGTTTTAATAAGAGGCTGAGAAATACCCTTAGTAAGACAATATGCTAAACTCTCAGTGCTATTTGTTATAGATACCTACACACTCAACCATCATATATGTTCCATACTATTCTGCCAGTCCTCTATGGATATCTACAGTTGCATCCCCTTCCATGCTGCATGCAGACATTTCGTACTTCTTCACTTCTACTATAAAGTGCAGTCTTTTCCAAATTAACTGACCACTTATAAATACATGTGATATTAATCAGAAATATCTTCATCTCTTCTTCAGTACTGGGAGTAGTTTAATGCCTCAAAAGAAGAACCCTGACAGTTTGGAACTAATCCGCAGCAAAGCTGGACGTGTCTTTGGCCGAGTATGGAAAACAAAATTGTTGATATTTCTTTTCATGATCAGTACCTAATTGTGACTGTAAATCAGATAGCATAGATTAGACTGACTTCATACACCTTCCAAAATCAGTAGCCCACTATCAACTAAAGAAGCTATCAAAGGGGACATAGGAATTTTTGAAAAAGCATTTCTGCTATCTAGAATACATGAAAAAACGTTCTCAGTTCCCACGTTTGATCAAAGCTGCTTAATCCACCTCCGAACTTCAACGGGACCTCAGGCAGGTGGTCCTACACTATTGTTACCTCTCGTTTGGGTCCTATGGAGGTCTGAATAGGTGGCTTAAGCAGTTTTGATCAAAAGTGTGAACTGAGAACCTCAAAAGTTTTTTCATGTATTCTAGATAGCAGAAATGCTTTCTCAAAAATTCATATGTATCCTTTGATAGCTTCTTTAGTTGATAGTGTGCTACTGATATTGGAATGAGTATGTATATTACAGCCCACCAGTGTGCATCTATGGTCATTTTTTTCAAAAATGTTTTTTTGATGTGCAGAACCATATATTGTTTCTAGACTATGACTATAAACACTGCAACGGAACCTGATATACAAATCAGTGGGGTCTGTTGGTCACCACCACTGTCTATGTGGCTTAGTGGTGTTAATCAGTGGTGTAGCTCAAACTTTTCTCACCTAGGGCTATTGCTAAGTTTTCCTCTTCTTTTTACAGACCATAGTCCTACTTTTTCCACTTAAAAAAAAATCATGTTATTATGTCACAATATTCTTTTTTTTTTTTAAATATATTTTATTAGGCACTGTATCAAAATCATATAACAATCAGCGTTTCAAACAATTTGAAGAATAACAAGTACCATAAATTTTCCATTGTTATAAACAAGTTAATAACAAAAACCATGACATAATAAAGGTAGAATACCGAGTCCCATAGTGTTACATCAATGCTAAAAACTGCCATCCCTGATCCTGGTCTAGGATTTTGTTTCTCGGCATAATTAGGCTTCTCTGTTTAATATGTCATTACCCTACTGAGGGACACATTACAAAAGAGAAACATATACCTAACCATGTATATCAACAAAAACAAACAAAACAAAAAAAAACACACACAAAGCCAGGTCTCTCTATTTCTGCTTCGTAGTGTTTATCACAACTCTTGAAGGTGAGCATAAAGGCGTGGTCAAATGTTATAAGAATTAAGGTTATGTCCCCTTTACCCTGTGCCACTGGAAGGCTGTAACCTGCCCAAAGATCCCTTCTGAGTTTCCCTTAGGAAGAAACTGGTAAATTGGAAGATGTCTAGTAATTTCTTTATTTCTCATTGTGTGTAGAATTTCTCCATAAAAGGTTTCCATTTTTTTAAAAACTTCCCATGTCTCAATATTCTAAAAAAAACCTCTCTCTCCAATATTTTTCCCAGTGTTTACTGTACAGATTATATAACATGATTTTATAGATTGGATTATTATAGATTCAGCAATACCTACTATGTGTACTTTTTTAATAAAGTTTTGTGTTTGTTTTTTTATTTTATTAATTGTCTAAGCATTTTTTAGTTACTTGCTTTTTCCTTTTTTTTAAGTCTCATTATGGGACTAGACTATGCGATTGCTTGATTGCTTTTTTAATACATAGCAATTCATTACTGTATTGTATGTATTGTACTGTATGTAAAAGGCAGCATAGTAGACTCTGTCTGTGTCAATTACCTAGTAGGCTTGTACATGTGGTAGACCTGAAGTACATTATTTGTCTTCCCATTATCATGGCAACCATGGGCACCCCACAATTGTTGTAGTTAACCCTCTAAATGCCACGGATACTACTGACCGCAGCATCTAGGAGGTTAAATGACCAGCATAGGAGCTAGTTCGGTTCCTGGCTGCTGCAGTAGGAGGGGGGGCTGTACAATAAAGCCAGCTTCCGCTGTGAATGGTGCAGGAATAGCCTCTTAACAAGGTTGCCACATCGGGCGGAACAATCCCATCTATCACCAAAACGTGCTAGCTACGCCACTGATGTGAAAAGAGTAAATTTATTGAAAAAAACTATATGAAAAATAAACTTTCCCCACTTTTAATTAGAGTAATGACATTATTTTCATCTCATTTTATGTACAAGTATAATAATATTAATAAACATCAGAAATCGTATAAGACACACCAGTATGGTTATCATTAGGGTCAATTCGGGCTCCAGGTACATAATGATCAGCTATATAATAAAAGAACCTTTTAAAACAACTTTCACACCCAGATTTTTCAGGACTCTTGTTCTTAATATTACCAGTGACAAGGATCCAATCTCACCCTGGTGTTCAGAAGGTTTATATACAGCTGTGTAAATGCAATGAATTACCGTTTTATTAATACAACTTGTTATAGCTAAATACCCTGAATGTAAATGTATTTCTTTTCTAGTGCTCTGGCTTTCTGATGACACTAAAAGGCCTTCCAAGCACATACAACAAGGATCTGCAGGTGAGTGTAATCTGGTACCCACTCAACTAAACATAGTAGTACAGTATTTCCATCAGTTTTTTTTAATGAATTAATGTTGACCGCTATTTGTGGAAAGCATCACCTGTTCTTCTTGTACAACACAAAATCCATGGTTTGTTGAGTTTGATACGATAGAACTTGATTCTGACCTAAATCTCAGTGAGCACCCTGTTAAAGAAGGGACTGGGGCTGGCTCCATATCAATGGATACAGTTTTGTAAAGACATGTTCACACTTTTGGCCATGTACTGCAATGTAAGTTACATTTTGCTGCAGTATGACATTTTTCCCATAGATTTTAATATAGTTGTTAAATTCTGCATAGCAATTCGTAAAAGGAAGCTGTTGTTTGCTTTTATATTGTTATCTTATCTCTGGTTCCTCACTTCCTTCCTCTTGGTTCTAGCCTTTATCACCTTTGTTCCTTCCTTTGTGCAGCTGGTAATATTGCTGTCTTGCTTGTGTACTTTTGCTATTCTTTCATTGGTGACATCTTTACTGTACACACTTTTGTTTGCAAGGCTACATAAATACACTAGCCTAATCTTTTTAATAGGTATATGGCTTTTATTTATATGGGCATTACAAAATGTTATGTAGTTCAAATAATCACTGACCATAATGTTTCTCCATCGTGTGGCTAGAATTATGATGGCTATACATGTCCAGATTATCTTCTGTCCTGATACTTGATACATGGACTATGGCCAAATATCCTGTGCTATCTTAAACAGTCTTTTATTTCATCTTGTCCAAAAGTTAAGTTAAAAAGTTATAGTAAACTTAACTGTAGCAGCCAGTGTCAGGCAGCAGTAGCCAAGGCTAATAGGATCATGGGTTGTATTAAAAGAGGCATAGATGCACATGATGGGAACATTATTCTCCCATTATACAAGTCACTGGTTAGACCACACATGGAATATTGTGTACAGTTTTGGGCACCAGTGCACAGGAAAGACATTGTAGAGCTTGAACAGGTACAAAGCGGGCAACAAAAATAATAAAAGGACTGGGTGGACTGCAATACCCAGAAAGATTAGCAAGATTAGGGTTATTTATTTTACAGAAAAGACGGCTTTGGGGGACATAATAAATATGTTTAAATACATTAAAGGTCAATATAGAGATCTCTCTCAAGATTTATTTATACCCACGACTGTATCTAGAACAAGGAGGCATCCTCTCGTCTTGAAGAAAGAAAGTTTCTACTTGAACATATAAAGGGATTCTTTACTGTAAGGGCAGTGATACTGTGAAACTCTCAGCCAGAGGAAATTGCCATGGTGAATTCAATAACAGAGTTCAAAAAGGGTTTGGATGCATTTCTGGAGAGTAATAATATAACAAGTTACAGTGACTAGGATTCTGGAGAGGGGTCGTTGATCCAGGGATTATTCTGATTGCCAGATTGGAGTCGGGAAGGAATTTTTTCCCTAAAATGAGGACAATTGGCTTCTACCTCATGGGGGTAACTATGTAAGTTATAAGAACCAACTCATTTCACACTGTATATATTTAAAAAAAACAAAACAATGGGACTGTTGCTCTTTATAAATGTATATGAGTAGATTCAAACATTGAAAGTTTATTAAAAGAACATGTATTTTTGCATGTAGGAAGACAAGGAGGCCATGTTTGATGTTTATGACACTATATGTGCTGTGCTTCAGGTGGCATCTGGAGTGATTTCAACATTACAGGTATTTCTTTTAGTTTTGTATTTTACTTTCTATATAAAGTTTTGTGTAACTGCATCCTTTGTATTAAATTACCAGACGGTATAAGTATTACTGATGAAAATAAAGCTTTATTGTATATGTCTATAACACCTGTTTCACACTAGTCTCGCAGTGTGTCAGACCTGTATGTCAGGTCATGCGGGTTTGGTGGAATTTCCCGATATATAACTCTGGTGGCAACTGTCACACATAGGCACACATGCTAAAATACATACACTGTGCAGTATATTTTTTTCCTGAACACTTCTCTATGGAGTAGTGCAGTACAGAAATAAAAATAAAACATAAACCCCAAGATACAGTACTATTTTAGACAGGTGTGGAAAAAATGCCGCAAACTAAGAATGCTTTGAAAACTACGTGTTAATAGTTTATTATAAATGTTACGGTAATTGTTTATTTTTTTAAATTAACAAAATTCAAAGTGAATGAATAAAAGAAAAATATAAATTAAATCAATATTTGATGTGATGTTTTGCCAAGTTTTATCAATACAGGTTGAGGATACGGCTTTAAAGAAGGCCAGTCAATAAGGATATAACACAGTTTTATTTTTACAATAGTCCAATAATAAATCAAGTATTATAAAATGATAATAACATAAATTGATTCCAGAAAATAGTGTGATGGTATGTACATTTGTGAAAATTGGTTATTTACAAAGGTTTTAAGTACTTACAAAATATCACCCGAGTATTGCATCATCGAGTCCGAAACATGAGCCATTGAGAAGCTAAAATGGCGAAAAACCGAGAACTCTCAGGGAACAACACTGTGCAGATGCCTCTTCCACGGGTAAAGAGGCTTCTGGTTTTTCACCCCCAGCTTGATAGATTTACAGGTTATTTAAACAAAATCGTGGACACAACCTAATGCTGTGTGTTATTTACCTTACTTTTTTACCATGGAGTGGCCAGGCTCCACAGTTCAAAGTACAATACACAAAAACACCTCTCAGACCAATGTCGACAAGCCAGCACAGCATTAAATACAAAAGGAGATGATCTAAGCTCATACACTAAGTCAGCTGGCAAGATAAGCTAGACTTTGTATAAACAGGCTTGTAACTTTGTACCCAAGAAACAAGGAGACATTATGTCTATAAGACTTTGAAATACAAGCAGGCTAGAGAAGCTTTGCATGATCATAGTTGATGATATAAATTTGATATAAAATAGAAATGATTCAATATAATTTGGTTCATAATAGTCATTTGTTTCGACTCGTATTACATGTGACCACCTTTTACTTTCAAAACATTACCAGTTCATTTAGGTGCACATATACACAGGTTCTTAAGAAACTCAGTTGGGAGGTTGTTCCAAACAATCTTGGAGAAGTAACCACAGATCTTCTGTAGATATAGGCTTGCTCAAATCCTTCTGTCTCTTCATGTATTGCCAGACAGACTTGATGTTGAGATCAGAACTCTAGGGGGCCATATAATCACTTCCAGGACTTTAACGGCAAAGGGTGGTAAAACAAAATAATAATTTTGATTTTTCTTTGTTTATTCACCTATTCACTAATCTGCAGGCATCATATGTCCTGGGAGGGTGAAAAACTAGAGTTGCTTGTTGAGAAAGATCTGGGTGTACTTATAGATCATAAACACATGGAAGGTCAATCAGCTGCCTCTAAAGCCAGCAGGATACTGGCTTTGTATATAAAGAGGCATGGACTAAATACCAATAAATAAAGCATTAGTTTAGCCGAATCTGGAAGTAGAGCGAGTACAAAGATGAGCACCCAAATTAATAATGAGAAAGGACCATCTTAGTTATGAAGAAAGGTTAACAATAATCAGTCTTGAGAAAAGATGGCTACGGGGAGACAAGATTAATTTATAGAAGTATATAAAAGGCCCCTATGAAAAGCTATTTCATATAAAACCCCTCAAAAGACAAGGGAACAGTTAATTCATCTGGAAAAAAGGATTCAATCACCAGAGGAGAAAAGTTTTCTTTACCATGAAAACTGTGAATCTGTGGAACAGCCGCCTGAGAAGCAGGTAAATATTTCTCTAAGGCAGATTGGTTCTTGCCTTATGGGTTTAAAAGTGTTCATCAGTAGGGGAAATAAAGCTTAAAAGTTCCATATCCCCCTCCCTTCATCCACATCTTTCCCCACCCTTAGTTGAGCTGAAGGACATATGTCTTTTTTCAACCATAGTAACTATGTAATTTAGCATTTTGTTAATTGATAAAATAAACTAGCAACACTTCTAGTTTTGAAATCATTCTTACGTAGGAGAATTTTTTTTCCCACACAGTACTGTACACCAAACAAATTGAGGCAAAAATTACATTGTTTTGGCCTCTGTTGGGTAACAGGTCCATGCATATGTTTTCCATATATCCTGGGAGCTTTCCTGGTGCATACCACTCTTAACACCGTGTGAAAATAGCCAAAAGAAGTTCCAGCTACAAACGATGTTAGTAGCACTCCAAATTGTTTGAGCAAAAAAGATTTATATTCACTTCTGCAATAAGGTTTATTGGGGCTTTTTTATATCTCAGCCGGATTGACAGCAGGAAATTCACAACAGATGTCATAATTTATTGTCTGGTAAAGCTTTGTGCATAGTTTTATTTAGGGAAGTACAGTATGTTTGGAAGGACATATAAGTGAGATGTTTTTGGGAATTTTGTTTTCCAGATTAACAAAGAGGCTATGGAAAAAGCTCTGAGTCCAGATATGTTGGCCACAGACATTGCCTATTATTTGGTTAGGAAAGGGGTAAGTGTTGCCTAATCTACATAAGAATTGCATATAACAGCCCAAAAAAAGGTCAGCTGGCTCACCCATGGGGCCTCACAGTACTACTTCATACCCCGTATAGCAAATTACCAGAGGTGGTGAAAAATAACATAGTATTTAAAGACACAATGGCAACCTGGAGACATGTTAGGAAGATGTATAATAGACCAATGTTTGTTACTAGTTTTATGCCTATGTGGTCTCTACAAGAGTTTAGTCAAGGGAGAGAGAGCAAACTTTTTGAAAAATGGAAACAAAAAGGAATCTTAAGGCTAGGAGATCTAATGACAACTCCGGCAGGGAACTTTATGACATGTTAAGAGAGAGAGGCCAAATATGCTTTGGCAGGAGGACACAGATTTCAATACATACAACTAAAGAGCTACTTAAAATCAAAGTTACATATCCTAAAGAAAATAAATAATCCTGAGAAATTTGAATTAATACTCAAAATTACTGGTGGGCCCAGGTTTTATCTAGAATATCCAGCTCTGGAAAAAATTAAAAGACCACTGCAAAATTTTAAGTTTCTCTGATTTTTCTCTTTAATGGTAAATTTTTGGAGAAAAATGTACATTGTTATTTTATTATATAAACTACTGACAACATGTCTCCGATATTCAAAGCAAAATATTTTGTATTTATTTGCAGTAAATGAGAGATCTTCAAAATAATAAAAGAGAAGCAGTGCTGTCAGACCTCAAATAATGTAAAAGAAAATAAGTTCATATTTATTTAGAAACAATAAGACTAATGTTTTAAGTCAGGAAGAGTTCAGAAGTCAATATTTGGTGGAATAACCATGATTTTTTCATTGAAATTCCTTTTAGCCTATTCCTAGCACTTTTTTTGCCATCCAGCTTTTCCTATTGATAGAGTATTGTGAAGACCACAGCAGTTTTTTTTATACTTTCCTTAATTAAATAAGATTTGGTTCAGGTTATCAACTAATCAGAAGCACATTAAGTAGAATGAGGTGTACTTTGGTTGAAATTCAACTGACACTGGAATGGCTGTACGACATGTAGAGATGCAGATTTTTAGAAAACTGTGCAGTGGTCTTTTAATTTTTTCAAGAGCTGTATAATAACATCCAGGAATGATCGTCTGCCACATTGGCATCTAAGGCGTTCAAAAAATGGGAAGCAGAACTTATAGATGAAGATATTGGCGACAAAATTCTGAGAGGATTGGAGGCAGTGAGATCGGCTACAGTCTGTGAGCAGTGGAGGGAACTACTATTTAGATTAGCACACAGGGCAGTATATGCATTTGATTTGCCTTTCGGTAAGAACAACACTGTTTATTTGACCAGTCGCCCTAAATGTGGTTTGGACAAAGCTGGTCTTCTGCATAGCATTTGGGAATGCCAAATCATCAAAGAGTATTGGTTGGATGTGATAAGAGACATTACAAGGGTGTGGGAACAGGCAATACCACAGACTCCTCAGAGCTGTTTATTTCATTACGTATTAGTCCGGAAAGAAGCGGGAGAAGGGGAGATGACATTTAGTAAACATAAAGGGCTGCATCTTACGCTTTTGGTTGCCAGGAAAATAATTTTGAGACATTGGTTAGAAGCGAAAGCACCGACAGTGGGGGCGTTAGTGACGACGCTGAAACAGGTATTCTTTATGGAGAAACTAGATGAGGAGAGAAACAAAGACAAGACAATGAGAGGGTTTTTTGAAAAATGGAAAAATTTTATTTCAGACACATTTCACGATCAAGAGGTGAGAGACATAATAGAGCCTTTTAGATACTCCGCATATTATATTAAAGAACACTTAATGGGATCTTTAGGTGGACTAGCGATGGTTACTTGAGGAGCAGGGAGAGGAGGCGAGTTACACACATCACAATAAGTTTGGGGAGTAAGGTTAGACATTGTTATTGATAAGTTAGAGAAGGAAAATATTAAAGAAAAGAAAAAATGTGGCGAAAGATATTGCAATAAATGACATGCATAATTGAGCATTTATACTGTACAGATATTGGTCAGAGGTACAAATATAAGTATGGTAACAAACAAAGGCAGCAAGATGTGTCTTAGTTACCTTAGGTTGGCTTGGTTCTGGGCCCACATGGGGGGGCTAATGTGGCCTTGCTTCGTGTGGGTGCTCCTGGAATGCTGATGTTAGGTACACCCCCCCTCCTGAAAGCATTGTATTTCTAGCTGCCAGAGGGGGAAGGAGAGTGATTTATAAAGTTTCCAGTCCTCAACAGCACAAATTAACAGCAGCACCAAAGGAGCACATGAAGTAAAAAAAAAAGATTAAAAGAGTGTGTGCAAGTTATTTTAAAACAGCATTTCAGGATTTTCGGCAATAGGATAACCCCTTTAACAATATGTTATAATTGCACGCTAGTGGTGTCTGCAGGCAGTCAAAATGCTTTATTTTCAAATTGGTGTCCTTGCAGCAGGGCTCCAGGCTAAAAATATCAGTTGGGTGCCCTTGGATTCTAAGGCTTAAAGGGGTTTTGCCACAAACTGAGTTCCTTACCTATTATCTGCTCAGCAGAGAATATAAACATAGCATAATGAGTCATGAACGGCTCCAGGGGTGAGAGGGAGGGGGTGAGCAGACACAGAGGAAGCAGGGAGCGTCTCTAAAGTTTACTCAAATAATAACATTACAACCAGTGGATTATCTATACAGCAGACAGACTCGTACACTGCACTTTCTCCCCAGCCCCTTGCAAGCTTCTTCATGTTCCCAGTCATCAGATAAGAAGTGCAAACACACAATCGGCAGCCAGATCAGCTCCTGGTAATGTAAACTTTCAGGAAACTAAGGGAGGCTTCACTTTTTTTAATTACATATATTTAGAAAAGTGATTAAATAGGCACTTTGGAGGATCCTACATCAACATTACATTGTGGCAAAACCCCTTTAAAATTTAGAAGCCAATTGGGTTCAGACACATTAGTGACCATTGTAGATACATTGTGAAGCTTTGTATAAGTCGGTTTTTATGTTATATTACCAGGCCCAGAAGCAAAATATTAAAGACATTTTACTACTTCTTTGTCAATTTAAATATATAATACAAGGGGGGGGGGGCGGTGTTTGCTATGTAGGAGAGAGGACGTGTGCTGCAGGGGCTCCTCCAGAGACTTGCTCTTATCATTGTTACATTCTATCAAAATGGGCCAAAAACGGAATAAAAAGGCAGTCCAGGTGCATGGGACACCTTCTGACACGATGGGGCTGCCGATTTCCAACTTTTTCACCCCTCTTCAGAACCTGGAGGAGAGTGGATCCTCCTCCCGCGCCCAGGAGCTGCCGGCGCCATCTTACAGCACAGCCGAGGTAGGATGTGGGCGCACTGTGAGCTGCGGCGCTGCCGCCTTCTCACCTGCCACCTTCAGTGCCGGAAGGCTTGCCACCCCGCAAGGATCCTGCTTCCCTGCTGTCGGTCCGGAGATGCGGAGCATGAAGACCTGGCCTCGCGCGGACCCCGGCGTGGCTCCCTGGCGCAGACACCGCGCAACATGGAGCACTGCCCGCAATGGAGCGGCGCCGCAGCTGCGACGCTGTCAGGTCAGTGCGGGCTGGGATCCCGACACCTATCCTCTGATGCCGCGCCGTCCTGCAGACTGGCTGCGAGTGGTGCCGCCGGAGCCTCAGCTCTTCCTCGGCCGGCCTTTCCTACCCAGCTGAGGGGACTTGGGACATGCTCTCCCCTGAATGTCTCTACCAACTGGGCCGCAGAGGGTCCGGGCAGACGGGCGAACACCCCGGCAGACATCTCCTCCCTGACTCAGCTTGCGGGGGAGCAGGGGGACCGGCCCGGGTTAAATAATGCAGGACACAGTTCCAGACCACCTAAGCTCATTCTGAACTCCCCTTTTTGCCCAGAGATCCAGTGGACTAATCAGCAGGGCCCCTCTGACGGCCAGGACACTAGGGACATTATGTCAGGCCGCCCGCGACTGTCAGGGCGCCCACAGGCGGGTGACGGCCGACACTGACCCCCATCCAGAGATGAGACTCGCATCACCCTGGGAAGTCCTACTGAGAACCCCATGGACTCTACTGTGCTGCTCCCTGGATCCCCCACGCAAGGTAGCCCCTGGTCCTATGGCTGTGACGCCGGGCCTGACGTGGCTTGGGGTGGTGGCGAGGCCAATAAAGGGGGCCCTTCTGCCGCCCTGACCCTGTCGGGTCCCTCCGCGGCCTCCGCAACAAGGAGGGTGACCTTCCCACGGATGATGCCCCGTGGGCTTCCAGCCCTAACGCCTCCATGTGGGGCTGTAGCCCCCCGCATCGATCCTGTGGATCAGAGTCTATTCCTCCTCCCTACCAAGGACCACCGGAGTCTCCTTTGACTCAGCCGCCGGTACTCCTGAAGATGCAGCTCATGCCCTAGAGGCTCATCCGGAGCTTAGGGCTCTCCTCTCATTTCTACCGACTAAAAAGGACTTGCAGTTTCTGGCTCGGGACTTGCAGTGGTCCTGGAGACAGGACCTGCGCCCAGTCCAATCTGATGTGGCTGACCTCCAGGTTAGAGTACACCAACTGGAAAAAAAACAGGAGTCAACTTCTAATCTCGTCACCTCCTTGCAGTCCTCATTAAAGGAGCAGTCCTCCCAACACCTGCAGTTAACCAACCATATGGACGACCTGGAGAACCGCAGTCGCCGCAATAATGTGAGGCTGCGGGGCTTACCGGAGTCAGTCAGACCGGGCCACCTCACTACCACTTTAACAAAGCTGTTCAATCGTATCCTGGGACGCCCAGAGGAGACCTTTATCGAATTCGATAGAGCCCATAGAGCGCTCCGCCCACAGAGTATGGATCCCGCCCGCCCGCGGGACGTCATCTGCAGGATCCATCATTTCACCATCAAAGAAGAAATTATGCGCAAAGCTCGGCTGATGCAGCGGATCGAGTTTGAGGGGCTCCAGCTGGGCCTGTTCCCGGACTTGTCACGCCGCACCCTGCGCATGAGGGCAGCACTCAAACCCCTTCTGTCGTCTCTCCCATCTAATAACATACCCTACAGGTGGGGATTTCCCTTTTCGCTGCAAGTTAAACACCTTGACAAAATACTCACCTTTCGATCCCTGGAGGACTTGCCAACCTTTGTTTCTACCCTGGGCTTGCCGGAAGTGTCTCTCCCTGACTGGTCGGCAGCGGCTTCTGCGACTCCTGTAACGGCCAGACCCCAACTGCTGGACAACAAGCGGCTGAGCTCTCAGCTGGTCACCTCTCAGCCCCAAAGGTCCCGACGTTGTCGAGGCAGCCCGGACAGCCAACCATCGAGAGGGAGGCCACATCACCGATGACCTGTTGTGATGAGGCCTCGGCCTTTTTCGCTTACAAAGTAGAGTTCCCGGACTCTTTGGATACGCACGATCCATCCTGATCAAGGTTGGAGTTATCGGAAGTCTACCACCCTCCGTTGTGGGTGGGACCTTGATCTGTTTAGCGTGCGCTTTAGTTAGATATTCACCGGACACTCGTCGTTCTTTTTGCTGTTTCCTATGGTGGCCATTCCTCATGCCTGTTACGGTCTGGAGGTGGATCCACGGGACCACCGCAGGCGATGGCGTAAGCCCACACCAGGGAGTGGAATCTAAGTGGGACCCGGTATTCGCCAGAGCCCGCCGCAAAGCGGGATGGTCTTGCTGCGGCGGGTGTCCACCAGGTCACTACCACTGGCGAGGCTTGCCTGCGGTGGCGGCCAAGGGTACGAGGTACAGGTTTTTCAGGCAGGCTCGTAGTCGGGGACAGGCAGGAGGTCAGGACAGGCGGCTCTGGTTTGTAGACGGTGGACAAGCAGAAGGTCAGGACAGGCGGCTCAGATTCGTGGTCGGTAAACGTAGGCAGGAGGTCGGTACACGGTAGACAAGACTGGAACACTTTGGAAAGCTTTTCACCTTGGAGAATACAACAAGGATCCGGCGAGGGCCGGCAGGAAGGGGCCGGACTAAATAGGAGCAGTGCCCGGCAATGAGCCAATTACCGGCGCACTGCCCCTTTAAATTCAAACTGCCGGCGCGCGCGCCCCTAGGGGCGGAGCTACGCGCCGGGAGATGGAGCCAGCCAGAGCAGGAGCACGGCCAGGTACGTGAACGTCGGAGGGGGCTGAGACATGAGCGGACCCCGAACCAGACGTGCGGGACAGGGCTCCGCTGGGAGCAGGGGCACGGGCGCGCCTGCGACCCGGGACAGTGGTCGCAGGGGCGTCCGTGACAGTGCCCTGATGACACTTTATGCTTTCTGGGCCTATTGGTCTTCCTTTTTTTTTTTTTGGGTGGGGTCGCCTCCCTCGGGACTTCCCTTCCCGGATTGTTCTCCGGATTGTTGCCCTGGAGTTATCGCCTTGCTCTTACCTGGACCGGTTTTTGAGGGGTCCATCCTGGGTGGGGTGGCCCCATCAGAGTGTCTTTTTGTTCAGACGTCTCTGGAGGCTTGCGTACTGTGGACCTCTTGCGGTGACGTAATCCTCTTTCTCCTTTGCTGATTGTTTTATTTTTACTAGTTTGGCATAACTACCTGTCTCTCCTCGGACAGGAACCCCCGTATAGTTTGGCCCTTTGGGATTCCCAAATGGCTTTTGCAGTTACATACCTGCCTGTATTAGTTCTCTGGCCTCTTCTAGTCAGGCCTTTGTTTATGATTGTTTGTGGTTTGTTCATTCCTTTCTTGGCTCTGTGGCTGGCTCGCCGGGACACCGTGTCTCGCAGATCTTGGGGGTTGGAGTTTATGTCTTTCTTGCTGGCACCAACATGATGAGTGTCCGACTTATGTCCGTTAATGTTAAGGGATTTAATTCCCCCGAAAAGAGGTCACAAGTCTTATATCACTGGCACAAACAGAGATCGCATATAGGATTCCTCCAAGAAACTCATCTTCTCTCCTCTCATATACAGTCTTATCGTAACCGTTATTTCCCTGCCTGGTGCCATAATAGCGACATCCTCTAAAGTCAGGGGAGTGGCTATCTTCTTCCATAAGTCCCTCCCTGTGGTGATTCTGGACACATTCCGGGATGCTGATGCCAGGGTACTATTCGTTAAAATTAGCCTCCAGGGCCAAGTTTACACATTAGCAAATGTGTATGCGCCCAACTCAGGTCAGTTGACTTTTCTGACCAGGACGTTGGACGCCCTCCTTCACTTTGCCCAGAGGCAGATTGTGCTGGGGGGGGGACCTGAATCTGGTTCTAAATCCCCTGTTGGACACCTCGGTCAGGCGCTCCTCGATGGCCTATAATGCTCTCAATAGAATCAAGAAGCTGCTCCATGATATGCAGCTAGTGGACGTGTGGAGACTGCTGCACCCCTTGGACCGAGACTACACTTTCTACTCCTTCCCCCATAACTCGTACACACGAATCGATTATATCCTGCCACAGCATTCACTCCTCCGCTGTGTGGTGTCTGCCTTGGTGGGCAGTGCTCTCCACTCGGACCATGCCCCTGTTCACTGTGACCCCACTATACCCGACCGGCCTTCTCGTGCCGACTGAACGAATCCCTCTTGTCCGACTCGCTGTGTCTGTCAGACTTACAACGCTCGATGGATATCTTCCTTTCAGCGCACTCTTTGGATCAGAATCCTCCCCAGATCCAGTGGGAGGCTCTAAAATGCTCCCTTAGAGGGACATTAATCAAACATGGTGCGCGTCTCAAGAGGGAAGCTGCACCTAAGCTCCAAAACCTTTTGACGCATCTAGCATCCCTGGAGGCCTCCCATAAGGCATCGGGATGGGGGGGAGCTGGATCTGAGAGCCCTCGTCCAGACCCGTCATGACATTCTCCAGCTCATGGAGCATAGGCATAAACGGTACCACCAGATGTGCCCCAGCTCTTTTTATACCAGGTGCAACAAGCCGGGCAAATTTTAGCCCGGGCGCTCAGGGATAGGAGGGCAGCGTTGTATGTCCCAGCTATCAAGTCCCGGGAGGGACGGATGGTCCATCTTACAGAGGATATTCTGCAGGTTTTCCATGATTATTACTCTAGGCTGTATAACCTCCCCTCTCCCAATGTCTCGAGTGACTCACTCCGATCCTACTTGGCCAGGACGGCACTCTCCCCCCTCCCAGCTGGATCCTTCGCCTCTCTGGAGGCACCGTTCTCTGAAGAGGAGTTGTCGGCAGCTATAAAGTCCCTGCCCTCTGCCAAGAGCCCGGGCCCAGATGGCTATACAGCTCTATTTTATAAAGCGCTTAAGACTGAGCTGTCTCTGCCTCTGCTCCGTGCATTCAACTGGGTGTCCGTGGACTCCCCCTTTGATCCGGCCTTTTTGCGGGCTCACATTGTGGTGATTCCTAAAGAGGGCAAGGACCCATCACAATGCCAGAACTTCCGTCTCATCTCTTTGATCAACACGGATGCAAAAATCTTCGCCAAAATGCTCCCAAACAGGCTGACCCCTTTGCTTGGGGACGTTATCCACCAAGACCATGTGGGGTTTGTGCCCTCCAGAGAGGCGAAGGACAACACACTTAAAACCTTTTCCTTGATCCACCATGTCCGCCTACAAAACACTCAGTGTCTTCTCCTGTCACTCGATGTGGAGAAGGCCTTTGATAGAGTCGCATGGATCTTTTTGGATGGGGTGTTGCAGTCATCGGGTCTGGGCCCGGAGATGCGGGGGAAGGTTATGGCCCTGTACGACGCACCTCAAGCCCAGGTGAGGGTCAATGGAGTGTTGTCCGCTCCTCTGATGATTGGTAATGGCACCAGACAGGGCAGCCCCCTCTCCACTATCCATCCTGGCCATGGAACACCTGCTACGAGCACTGCGTAATGACCCCCGAGTACAGGGGATCCGGGTGGGGGGGTCACCATTTTAAATGTTCAGCTTTCTCTGATGATTTGCTTCTCTACCTCGGGGATCCCGCATCCTCGCTCCCGGCGGCATTGGGGGTTCTGGAAGAATACAGCCTTTATAGCAACCACAAAATAAACATGGCAAAAAGTGAAGCCATGGGGTTAAATATACCTCGGGATATTCTGTCCTCCATGAAGGCCGCCTTCCCTCTCTCCTGGGCAGATTCTTCTTTTAAGTACCTCGGAGTTCATATACCCTAGAATCTAGACAGGGTATTTGACCTCAATTTTGCCCCTCTGTTTGCCAGAATTAAACAGGACCTCTCAACATGGGACAAAAAAGATGAAGATGAATATTCTTCCACGCCTGCTGTACCTTTTTCAGGCGATCCCTACGCTGCTCCCCAGAACCTTCTTCAAATCTTTGCGGACCTTAACCTCCCAATTTGTGTGGGTGCGGGGTAGACCTAGAATAGCGAATGCCACTCTGTGTAGGCCAAAGGCTGAGGGGGGGCTCGCGCTGCCGGACTTTCAGGCCTACTACCTGGCCGCGGTTGCTGTGAGAACGCTGGATGCCTTCCGGGGAGGAAGCTCTAAACTCTGGGTGCGTCTGGAGGACTTAATGTACGGGGCTCCCGTTGCAGCACTCTCCTGGCTTCCACCTTCGGTACTGTCTAGAGGTCTACTCGCCCGCGTTCCATTGATCACTCACACCTCTGTGGTGGTATTTCGGGCATATGCTTCTAAACTTGGGCTTTTCAGCGTGGGCGGCCCCTGTACCCCGCTACTGGGCAACCCCGACATTCCTGAATACCTAGCTGTGGCGCTCACCCGGTTACTGGGAACTGGAGCTGCTGCATCAGTCCTGGACCACGTGGTCACCTCGGGGGCTGTGAGGGGACACGAGACCCTGGTGGGTGAGACTAACACAGCACAGTTTTCTCGGTTCCACTATTACCAACTGGGAAGTTTCTATTCGAAGTGGAAAAAGCTGTTTGGGGGGCATGGACCCTTAACCACTTTTGAGTTGTGGTGCCTGGGACGATACTCTGAAAGGCGGACTCTCTCTGGCTTATATAGACTTTTGATTGACTCTAGGGCTGGCGATAAGCTCCCCTTTCAGAGTAGCTGGGAGAGAGATCTCAACCAGAATTTCTCGAGAGCTGATTGGTTCAGGGTTTTTCAGCTGGCCCACAGATCTTCGGTGTCCTCCAGGGCCCATGAGTTAAATTATAAAATTATCACAAGATGGTACCGTGTCCCCGCGCTGCTTAATTCTTTCTATCCCTGAGGTCTTTTGGCGGTGTAGGAAGGAGAAGGGGACCATGACTCACGTCTGGTGGGGTTGTTCTGTCCTACAACCTTTCTGGGAGGGTGTGCTTAGCATGATCCACAGAATCACGGGGATTAGGATCCGAAACTGTCCTGCTTCTGTCCTTCTGTTTGACATTCCACTGCTCTTCTAAAATTCCACCTCCTGGTCTTCCTCCTTTTGGCTGCCAAGATAGTGATCCCCAGACTGTGGCTGTCAACTACCTGCCCAACTATGACGGACTGGATTCGGGAGGTTCATTTGCTCCAGCGCTTAGAGGAGTTCAGGATTGATTCTCCTTTGCGCTATAGTCAATTTCTGCTTATTTGAGAGGACTGGATCTCTTTTTGTGGCTCAGATACTTATTTAACCTGTTCTTGAGGTGGGGACTCTGGTTCTTGCAGAGAATGAGGTGAGGACTTGCGACCTATCCCCTCCATCTATCTGTTTTGTAGGGGTGTGGTGTGTCCGGTGAGCTAGCTGTTGTGCTATGTTACTTTTGTTCATGATATTTTGATAATTTAGTTTGGCCTGCACATGAGGTTGTTTCTTTGACATGCCGGTACCTGAGGTGCTTACGTGGGGGTCCTTGGGCGGAGCTCTGGCCCTGGACTCACGAATGAACCCTGCTGCTGGATAATGGCCCTCCATTTGGTGCCCAAGTTGTAGAGTTGGTAGCCAGTGTTGAAACGCTCTCTTTCCATACCCTTGATCACCCCCTGTTTTTTTTTTCTCTTCTTTTCCCTACTTTCCTTCCGCCCTTCCTCCCCCTTACTCCCCCCCCCCTTTGTGTTCTCTTCCTCTCTCTTCTTTTTACTTTTTAGTCCTTCCTCTGGCTCTCACAATATTGGAGGCCATTGTTTTTGCTTTCTTGTGCTACCATCTAGAAATAATGCTGCCATCTCTTTTTGTAACTGTACTATTTTAATGATATATTGTGTAACCTCTGTGCACTGTTTTATACTGTATTTCTCATGATCTCGTTAATAAAAGTGTTTGAATACGTAAAATATATATATATATATATATATATATAATACAAATGTTAGGTAACATATTGAATTATCTGTGCCTTGTGAGATTAGGGGCCTGGATTATAGGCTGAAATGCATTTTCACTAATACGTGGACAAAAATGTTGGTATCTTTCCTTTAAAGGAAGAGAAACCCACAATGGTCACCAAAATAGCTTGAAACTTTCAGATAATGATAAATGAACTAAAAATAATTTCATGGAAATCAGACCGCCTCTGAATTGTGGTTTAACCCTCCAAAAAAATAGCAAAACTAGCCTGGCCAAAACTGATGGTATCTTTAGAAAAGATTGAAAGTAATTTAACCAAAGGGACATGAAAAACTAAGGAGTGTCTTGTAATTACCATCACAGGTGTCTTTGGATCTGTAATCAGTCAATCTTCCTATTTAAAGAGTGAAAAATAGTCACTGTGCTGTTTGGTATCATGGGGGGACCACACTGAACATGGAATAAATGAATCGTTGTCTCAGGAGATTATAAAGAAAAATACACTCACCGGCCACTTTATTAGGTACACCATGCTAGTAACGGGTTGGACCCCCTTTTGCCTTCAGAACTGCCTCAATTCTTCGTGGCATAGATTCAACAAGGTGTTGCAACGATGCTCAATTGGTACCAAGGGGCCCAAAGAGTGCCAAGAAAATATTCCCCACACCATGACACCACCACCAGCCTGAACCGTTGATACAAGGCAGGATGGATCCATGCTTTCATGTTGTTGACGCCAAATTCTGACCCTACCATCCGAATGTCGCAGCAGAAATCGAGACTCATCAGACCAGGCAACGTTTTTCCAATCTTCTACTGTCCAATTTCGATGAGCTTGGGCAAATTGGAGCCTCAGTTTCCTGTTCTTAGCTGAAAGGAGTGGCACCCGGTGTGGTCTTCTGCTGCTGTAGCCCACCTGCCTCAAAGTTCGCCGTACTGTGCGTTCAGAGATGCTCTTCTGCCTACCTTGGTTGTAACGGGTGGCTATTTGAGTCACTGTTGCCTTTCTATCAGCTCGAACCAGTCTGCCCATTCTCCTTTGACCTCTGGCATCAACAAGGCATTTCCGCCCACAGGACTGCCACTCACTGGATGTTTTTTCTTTTTCGGGCCATTCTCTGTAAACCCTAGAGATGGTTGTGCGTGAAAATCCCAGGAGATCAGCAGTTTCTGAAATACTCAGACCAGCCCTTCTGGCACCAACAACCATGCCACGTTCAAAGGCACTCAAATCACCTTTCTTCCCCATACTTATGCTCGGTTTGAACTGCAGAAGATTGTCTTGACCATGTCTACATGCCTAAATGCACTGAGTTGCCACCATGTGATTGGCTGATTAGAAATTAAGTGTTAACGAACAGTTGGACAGGTGTACCTAATAAAGTGGCCGGTGAGTGTATAGACAAACATGTTAAATATAAAGGCTATAAGACCATTTCTGAACAGCTTGATGTACCTGTTATTATAGTTGCATATATTATTCAGAAGTTTAAGGACTATGGGAAAGTAGCCAACCTCTCTGCACGTGACCACATGAGGAAAATTGATTACAAATTGAAGAGAGCCATAATATAAATGTGAACCAAACAGCTAAGAACAACATCCAAAGAGATAAGCTGTAAACGCCAAGGCAAGGTACGTCAGTGTCAAATTGCACCATCTGCCTATGTCTTTGCTAAAACTGACTCGATGGAAGACGACCGAAGAGATTACCACTGTTGAAAGCAAATCATAAAAAAGCAAGACTGGAATTTGCGAAAATATTGACATGCCACACAGCTTTTGGAAGATTTTCCATTAGATGAGACGAAACTGGAGCTTTTTGGCAAGTCACATTAGCTCTATGTTCAGTGATGCAAAAGTGAATCATATGAAGAAAAGAACATTGTACTTACTGTGCAACATGGAGGAGGATCGGTTATGTTTTGGGGCTGCTTTGCTGCATCTGGCAGAGGATGTCTTAAATTTGTGCAGAATTCAATGAAATTTCAAGACTATCAGGACATTATGGAGCGACATATGCTCCCTGGTGTAAAAGAATTGGCTTCTTTTAATTCTAATCTAAATCCTACTGAACATCTGTGGAAGGAACTGAAACATGCAGTTTGCAGAAGGCACCTTCACACCTGAGACAGCTGCAGCAGTTTGCTCACAAGGAGTGGGCCAAAATACCTGTGGACATGTGCAGATGTCTCATTGAAAGTTACAGAAATTGTTTGTTTGTTGTGATTGCCTGAAAAGGTTGTGCAACACAATATTAAGTTAATGGTATCATCATTTTTGTCCAGGACCGTTTTGTTTTTTTTATGTCTCAGTTGAGCGACAATTCAAAAGCAACTTCATTACTTCAAAGGAGACAGATTAGGACATAGGACATGTTTGTCCTAATATCCTTTTTTGGACTATGTTTAACTTTTTTAACATGATTATTCAATCATTTTTATTTTTTTTTATGCATTTGGGACTTTGCTCACTTGCAACAGATTTTTTCTATGTCACAATCTGTCTCCTTTGAAAAATGCTGCTGTCTGTGGGATCAACAGATTTCAAATGAGCTGTCCGGAAGGGTGTTACTCCAAAACTTCAATCCAGGGAAGCATCTGGGGCTTTGCCTACAAGCATCATATGGAGTAACACCCATTTGTTTCCAGTGTTTTAGCCGAGTTTTTTTCTGATTTTCATTAGTTCACCCTCAGTAAATTTAAATTCGTTATTACTTTTATCAGTTTCAAGTTGTGGGTTTTTCTTTTTTTCACAGAAGGATACCAACATTTTTCCATTTGTGCACATCGTAGGTGTCTATCGGGGTTGGAAAAGGATTTGTGCTGCTGATTTATTTAGCTTACATATAAAAGTAGAAAAGATACAATTTTAAGCTGTTGATCACATTAGAAATATTAGGTCTGTACTCATAGTGTGTGGGGACTTTAATTTCGCGTTCCAGCCGGCCCTGGACACCTCCTCGGGAAAATCTGCACTTTCGTTAGGTAAATTAAACAAAATTAGAAAACTTCTCCAAGACATGCAATTATGCGACGCTTGGAGACTTACCCATGCAAACACCCATGACTATTCCTATTTCTCCCACCCACACCAGATGTATATTCGTATTGACTACATTTTCTGCGACATTCGCTTCTCTCTAACATGAAGACCCTCTCTATTGATAATATTCTCCTTTCTGACCACGCACCAATTCACTGTACGCTGTCCCTGCCAAAAGCGACCTCCAAGGCATTGATGTGGAGACTCAACGAGTCTTTACTCAATGACTCGCTTTGCCTCTATGGCCTAAAACAGACCATTCAATATTTTATTGATGACCATAGATCAGACACCACTTCAGATCAAGTGAAATGGGAATCTTTCAAATGTGTAATACGTGGGGTTCTGGTGAAGCACAGCTCCCGGCTGAAACATGAAGCTGCAGCTAAGCTTAAATCTCTCTTGTCCAGGTTCAGCGCCCTAGAAATGGTCTAGAAATGGTCCATAAAGCCAGGCAGGAGGAATCGGACCTAAGGCTATTAACCCAGATTCATCATGAAATCCTCCAGATGCTGGAGAAAAAGACCAGACGGTATAAACAGATCTGTTCAAGCGTGTACTACGAATGGAGTAACAAGCCAGGTCGTCTCCTAGCTAGGGCGCTCAGGGATAAAAGAGCTTCACTGTACATCAATTAAGGACCAGCTTTAAGTCATACTACCATAGCTTGTATAATCTCCCACTACCCCTAGCGTTTCCAGGTCAGAAATCCTAAACAGCTATTATAAAGAAAATTGGTAGTGCACACCAGAGGAAAAGAAGGCCAGGAAGGTGCAAAAATGGAAAAGGACCTTCGTCCAATGAACTAATAAAAATATATCCACTGCACACCAAACGAGTTCAATGCAAAATTATATAAATTTATTGTGACACTAGAGGGGAGGTCATCTATATCATTACAAAAACATACTCAATAGGTATTGTACATAAGGTAATAGATGTTTATAAAGTAGCGACGTTTCGGCAATAAGCCTTTATCAAGCAAACATCTAGAGGGCTGAGGAGAGTGATGTTGAGAGTAGTGGTAGTAGTAGTAATGATGGCAATGTGATAAACCAAAGAGGCTGGAGTTGTAATGGAGAGTGAGTAGCGAAAAATAGGTACAAAGGAGTATGGCAGAATATAGAAGTAGCCAAAGATACAGGCATGAACGGCATCAGGGCAGAGGAGAAGCTGGATGTGACGTCCGGGGCTGGAGAGAAGTGCCAAGGACCCTTCCTTGTGTTCCAGTTACAGGCCCATTTCCTTAAAAAAATACGGACGCAAAACTTTTCGCCAAGTTACTTGCCCTGCGTTTTAACTGCATTCTGGGTGATTTGATACATTTGGATCAGGTGGGCTTTGTCCCAATGCGTGAGGCTAGGGACAACACCCTCAAGACGTATAGTATAATCCATTTGACTCGATCAACTAACAAACCATGCATGCTCCTCTCTATCGATGCCGAAAAGGCCTTCGATCGAGTGGATTGGACCTTTTTGTGTGGAGTGCTCAGTTCAGTTGGCTTAGGTCCCGTCATGATGCAGAGGATAATGGCCCTTTACCATGCCCCATTTCCGCAACTTAGAGTAAACGGCATTCTCTCTTCTCCTATTTCAATACGAAATGGCGCCAGGCAGGGGTGTCCATTGTCACCACTTTTATATGTGCTAACAATGGAACACCTTCTACAGGCCATGGATCGCACAGACCACGTTGCTTACCTGCCGAACATATGGTTCTGCAACCAAATTTTTCATGTGCGGAGACCCATGACTCCGGTCTGTGGCAATCCGGAGATAGGGCTTTCTGGTGGGAGTAGCGGGAGCTTCTAGTTTTCAGAGATCTTCTGACAGATTTGGGCTTGCGTCCATTTTCAGAGGTTGTGCACCTTCTGGGCTCCCCGTCGCAATCTTGGCTTAAATACATGAGGCTTCACTACTATTACAGGGCAAATGAAGCTACCCTAGAATTCCACAGAGTCTTGACCCCGTTCGAATCTCTATGCACTGCCCAAGCTCTGGCCGGGCATTTAATATCTCAAATATCTCAAATTTATGACTTGATTTTGCAATTGACAACTCAATCAGTCCCCGTGTATTATAGTGGGTGGGACGGAGAGCTTGGAGGATGTATAACGGAGGAGTGGGTTCAATCATACACACTATCCTACAAGTCCGTGATTTCTTGTAAATTACAGGAGCTTAATTTCAAAGTCATCTCGTGCTGGTACCGGGTACCCTCTCTTCTAAATAAAATATATCAGACAGTTCCGAATTGTTGTTGATGTGGACTGGCAGGTGGGTCTATGACCCACTTTTGGTGGCAGTGCCCAGTTTTGCAGCCATTTTGGGTAAAGGTCAGTGATCTCATAAAAATCATCACAGGTATTCACTTACATAATGACCCAAAGGTTCTGTTATTAATAATGATTCCGCTTCCGACCCACGTCCTCAAGGGCAGTCTTCTTGTTTTCATGCTACTGAACCTACTGGCCTTGGTCCCCCAAGGGGGGCAGTTTACAAGTGTCCCCTCCATAAGCGACTGGTTCATAAACGAATGGAAGAACTCGGGCAGAGGATAAACAGGTATCAATTAAACATCGTCAACCTGGAAAACATGGTAAGACTTTGTCGCCTCCCCTGGATACTCCTCATATAAGTAGATGGGCCACGGCTGGATGCTGTGCGTTTAACTTTGAAACCTTTGTCTCTCTGGTATTATTGGACCTATTCTGCTTACATTATCGGAACTGCCCTCCCATATGATGATGGCAGCTCTTGCATTCCGACTTCTCCGAGTTCTCCCCGGCCAATTTTTCTTACTGTTTTTGAACTTTTTTTTTCTTTTTTGTTATTAGCTCCTTTATCCTTGTTCTGGATATTTTTAATATAGATTTCTAGTGCAGAGGCAAACGATTTCTTTCATATCTGGTTAACAACACGCCTAACTCAATAGTCCTGTTCCCATTTTAATAAAGTAACTCTTGTAATTGTTCTTCATTAACTTGGATTGGACCTGGACAGTATACATATGTTGAAGTGCTTTCTGTTTAACTTCATAGATGATAACTTGTATGCCCCTGATTAGCTATGTCACCAGATTAATATGTGACTTTTGACACCTTTATAAGCTCTGTACACCTTTTTTTTACTATGTTCAATAAAACTGTTTTGAAAGTAAAAAAAAATAATAAATAGTTGTATCCGTCTGTATCTGTCTGTATTTACCCTTGGATGAAAACAAGAAGAACCCCATTATGGTGATGAAGCTGTTGTTGTGCAGTTACATTGCTGAATCTCCCAGCAAGAAATTATGATAAAAATCATTATAAATTGCTCTAACGGAAAATAGTAATGGTTCAGTTTTCTGTGAACGGATCTTTTTGATTGCAGATGCCCTTCAGACAAGCGCATGGAATCTCTGGAAAAGTAGTTCAACTAGCGGAAACCAAGGGCATCACTCTCAATAAACTGTCACTGGAGGACTTAAAGAGTATAAGGTATGTGAATGGCAACAGTTTATGTTAATCCTTGCAGTTTATTTGTAAGGGAGGCTCTTTTAATCTAATTTTCAGACTGAAGGTCCTCCTGCCAGATGCAGATAGGGGTAGTGAAGTATGTAAATTATTGAGTTCAAAGTTTCTGTTTTTCTTGTCAATATCATTGGGGGACACAGCACCTTGAGTATACGCCCTCATAGTCCAAGGTACTTGTTTTCAAGGAATGGAAACATTCTGAAAAATGCCAGCAGGTTTTTAAGCGGTGGTGTTCTGTGGCAGACTTGCTCTGCACAGGTATTTTGTGGTTTCATTACCTTCCCTAGCCTGGTCAGCACAGGGTTAAGTGCCCCACTCTCCTGCTATTAGGGTTTGGGTGGAGACTCAGGAGAAATTTTAGCTCCCTTTTCATCAGTGTTCATTTGGAGATCAGCAGTGCAGGACTGCCATCTTTGCCGTGGTAGGGCCCAGGGCGTTTAGGACACTTGGAACCACCACCTGCTAGTTGACTATTGTTAGTCAGGGCTCCTATCAAACAGAATCCTGTTGCGGCAGATTCTCTGGATGGGCCGGATGGTGCTTATTTTTACCGGCTCCTGGCCTCCTGTACCATAGCTCAGGTCATATCTGGTTTAGGTACAGTTTTTTAATAAGGCCGGGCAACTGCGGGGTTATCCAGGTTGCACAAGTGGCCTAATGGGTTGTGACGGAGTCCTGTCCCCATAGATCCTTAAAGAGAACCTGTCACATAGTTTTTTCCCCCCTGACTGAGGACAGAACAAGTAGTACCAGACCTGCTGTTTCCAGCGCTGTGTCCCTTATTCTGTAAGATGCTGTAGTTTTCGTGTATTTAATGCTCAAATCTGCAGTTTTCAGCCAGAAGTCATTCGAAGAGTCCTTCAGAGTGTCAGTTTTTTTTCAAACCCCGCCCACCTGAGGCTAGCCCCGCCCACCTCAACTGACAACTCTAATACTTTGAATAGGTAGAAGCATGTGAATAACTGTCAGTGGGCGGAGCTAGCCTTTGGTGGGTCTAGCTAACACCTGCTCATGAATAAGATTTAAGGGGTAAATGCTCTAAAACTGCTGCATCTAACAGAATAAGGGACACCGCGCTGGGAACAGCAGGTCTGACACTAGCTTGTGCTGCCCTCAGCAAGGGGGGCACAACCTATGTGACAGGTTCCCTTTAAAGGGGATACAGGCCTGACATTCCTGGTCCATCCTATATTGCCATTTACTTTTGGGGAACTTGGTCTCATAACCCTTGCTTATGACCAAGTTTTTTTTATTGCAAGAAGATGCCTTCAACTCCCTACTTCTTGGGTAGAGGGTGGGCTTGGGAGATCCTTCTCACCATGACAATCTAGAGGAGTCTCTAGGTCGTGGTCTCTGCTTCCTCGATCTCTGGCGAGTGGGCTTTACCCTACCCAACCAGGCATTGTCCATCAGGAGGCTTGGGTCTCCTACCAACTTACTCAAACACGGCGTCACAGCTGTCGACCGCAGTTATGTGTCCAGTAACATGGCTTATGTGCACTAAGGGTCACAGCCATGACATTTTTTGACGGCCATTTGCCATCCCCCGGGGTCTACTTTCACAGGTTTCACCCTCCCTGGCATCGCTTAGGCCAGAACTGGCAGGCTCGATTATATGTATGTCATCCTAGCCCATGGTCCTTCCCAGGAGGTTCCTGGGCATGGTCTTTGGCATACATGCAGCCCAAGTGTTCCTTCCGTCAGTGGATCATTCTGCTGGGGTCGGGGTATCGTGCTATTTCTGGGGATCAGTCCTATAACACCACTGCAGTGGCATATCATGATTGTCACAGAGGTGCCAGGAGCCAGGCTTCCTGGAAGCCTCGCGGCTCTTCTGCTGGGTGGAACGTGGGGATCCATAGCAGGCAATTTCTATACATAAACTGCCACATACACAGCGTATCTCCGTCTCATACGGTTCCCAGTGCAGGCCTCCAACCCAAACACTTGAGTAAATTTTCAACGAAGGACCGTAAAAATAAAACTAAATATCTTTAATTCATCGATATAAAACAGCAGTCAAGCCAAACATCTCGTATGAGTAATGAAAGACGGGTACTTAGGATTACGGTGTGGTATGAAACCATTCAGTCCATCCAATTCATGAATCTTGAGGAACTCCTCTTCACAGCCCCGGCAGGAGCTTAGCAGCGAGACGCCAGGAGACCGGGCAGAAAGTGTGCATGTAGCCATAGCAAGCAGCCATTCTCATCCCAAGGAAGTAGAACTGGTTTGACAATCTCCTCAGCTGGATATTGGTGGATCCCTGGCAAATGGTCTATTCTGCCAGAGTGGTTTCAACTGCTCTACTGGGGAAAGGGCTCTTCAAGCATTGATCTGTGGTATCCCGCCTCATTCATCTGCTCACAAATTTGGAATTCAAGTTCCATTTAAGTTGTCTTGTGCTATAGACGAGCTAATTCTTCCGTTAAATCACCTTGCGCTGGTCTGCCCTTTGGTCCCACTTCTTTGCCCTCCTTCCTTGAGAGCTCAAATGACTCAAGAGCAAGAGGGTGCCAGCCACACTTATTTCTTCAGTTTGGCCCATAGAGCAGGGTATGCAATTCTTGTTGCTTTCCCTCCTAAAAGTACTGTATTCTGCCCCAGTTTGCCTCAGCTTTGTCTTTTGGCATGGTGGTGGGAGCCACAATTTCAGAATTGCGTGGTTGCGCAGATTCTATGGTTCAGACCACACCTCATGCTTGTAAGCCGCAGCCTGCTGCATTTGTTTTCATACCGGACGTAGGGCATGTTCACACAACGGAACCGCGGTCACACCTCGTCCTAACCTTGCCGCAAACTCGCATCTCCCGACGCGGGTTTGCGGCGCGGGCGCTGGGCTTGGTCGCGGCACAAGTGGGGCGTGGTTTGGGGCACGGCTTGCGGCAAAGGGTTTGCCCCCATGCAAATTAGTAGGCAGGGGGAAAACTGCGCCGCCAGCCGCGGCCGAGGACTCTCCTGTCAAGAATTGACAGGAGAGTTCTCAAACACGCGCGGCAAGGCCGCGGCACCAAAGCCACGGACAAACCCGCAGCGTGTGAATATTAACGTGGTTTCCCATAGGAAAGTTTGGACGTGGTTTTGGCCGCGGAAACGGCGTCGGAACCCGCGGCCATAACCTCGTTCAAATCAGTCGTGTGAACAGGGCCTTAGTGCGAAACTCGTGATTGTTACCCTTGGGGTGGGGGGGATTTCTACCCCGCGAGTACTACCCGTCTGACATTGGTACATTTTCAATACTGCTAAATTTGCTGAATGCAATCTTAAACTCGGATAACTCTCTATGATTAATATTTAACTTTTATTACTATAACTATAATCAACAAATAAAGTTCTATTAAAATTGCATCACTAGATCCTCACCAAAATGTAATCCTAAAGCCAATGTCTAGAAATACAACAATGCTACAACAACTTCATACCTCTAGCCCCTGATGACTCCAGTTCTCTGGTGAAATATGTAGGGGAGGTTTGGTATTTCATTTTAATCAGCAGCCAGATTTCTCCTAAAAGCAGCCTGCTGCAGAAAACTGCTATCCTAGCCATTGCATATTTATACAGCATTTGATTCTTGTAGACAGCAGTTGTGACTTACTCTGAACAATTAGACGTTTCTCAGAGAGGGAGTTCTTTATTATTTTATTCCCCTCCTGAAGCCCGAGTTACTGCCGGTTATTATTGATAATATAATGAGGGAGTTAATGTATCCCCTGATTTCCATGAATCTGAGAGTGCTTATTTTGAGTGGTTTGAATTACCATTTCTGTACCTAGTATCTAGTCACAAGGAGGTTGCTTTGTGATTTTAGTAAGGGAGTAAATTAACCACGAATTTCTATGAGCCTGAGATATATAGACACATATTGATAGAGATGAAATAGATATCATTGTTGTATTTCTAGACATTGCCTTTAGGATTAAATTTTGTTGAGGATCTGGTGATACAGTTTTAATAGCAATGCATTTTCAAGCACACCGGCCACCCCTCCCGTCCTCGGGACAAGACCTGTTTTGCAGGGGATCACTTGTTCCGCTCTACCTGTTCATAACTCGATCCAGCCATGGAGCTTAAGTTTTTTCTGAATGGCATTGTAATTCTCTCCAAAAAGGTTTGTTCAGACGGCTTAAAGTCGGTCTATACATCGGCGCTTTATTACACTTCAATATGCCTGAGGTATGGGCCGACATTACGGTAATTCATTGCTCTCATTGAACGGGATTCAATGAGCTCAACGGGATTCAGTCTGCAATCTTGGAAGTCTACGGTCCAAGAGTGAACCTCTACCATCTGGGTCACCGTTCATTCCACTCGAATGGTTGGTGCTTCTTGGGTTCTGCGGTCTCATGCTTCTGGCTTCCCGGGTCTGCAAGTTTTCAACGTGGGCGTCAGTTCATACAGTTTTTACCAACTTATACTTATATCTTGGTCTCGGCGGACACAGACCTTGTCCGTGGAGTACTTCCTTCAGCAGTGTGCTAACCAATTCACACCGCTGAGAATAAGTGTCTATTCAAATTTTTTACCCACCCTCAAAGTCTGCTTTTGGACACCCTAAGTGCTGTTTACCCCAACAATATTGACGAGATATTCGGATTTTTGTACTCACCGTATAATCCTTCTCTCGTCTGATTCATTGGGGGACACAGGTACCCATCTGTTTTATTTTTTTTTCCGATTCCCATCTGGCGTTCTCTCCTTGGAATCGGATCGTGGTTTATCTACTTTACTACAGCTTTTGTACAAACTAATTAGACTGGTGTCGTAGAAGGGATATAGTCCTTTCGGGCGGACCAACACATTGGTGACTAAGTGAGCTCCCTTTTTCTGTGTAACCATTTAGATACTGTGTGCACTACTTATCATAACATTGAGAGTGAACAGCTTCCTGCCCATATCATAATAGATTTTCATAGACAGGAGAGGGTAAAGACTTTTAAAAGGAAACTTTGTAAATGAATCAAGTGAGTCAGTATTCATTATTTTCTACTGTTTTGTGTCTATGGCTGCCATGCAGAATCTATGCATTTTCATCATGAGAGACCACAAAGAAACCCTATGTATTCCGATTCAGTGAATTCCTTTTAATGGTAGCTGTGAAACAGCAAGAAATCTGTGTGAAGTCCCAGCTTATCATAAGACAGTACTTGTCTTATTGCAAGAGAGTTTCCAGATAACAGAAAGAGGGCCATCAGCATAATAGCTTCCAAAATCCTCTTGAGTACATGTTATCATGTAGATCTTTTTTTATATCCTCTGTCTTCCTTTTTTTCAGCCCTCTCTTTGCCAGTGATGTTTCCAAATTGTGGAACTACACTAACAGTGTAGAGCAGTACACAGCAGCAGGTGGGACAGCAAAGAGCTGCGTGGTTGCACAAGTTGAACAAATCAGAAACTGGATGAAAAATCACAAGGACCATTAAAATCATCAGCTGTCATACAAATGGGAGCAAATGAGAAGAACATACTTTATACCCTCTGGTTGTTAATTGTATAAAGAGTAATTAAGTAATCTTATATGTCAGAAAAGCTCTTTAGAGTAGTGGGACTGTCAGCAAATCGATGGCAGTTTATTTAGAAAAAAGAGGCAGCACCACCAAAATAAAAAAAAACATGAATTTAATCACCCATGTCTTCACAAATGGCTTTGTTTAAGCCCTTCCATAGGGCCATTTTCAAGATATGGGGTCTGACTCCGGAGGCTTGCACACCACTATTGCATACATTTTTATGAGCAGTGCTGTTTCCCTTACTTGTATATGCACATGCTAATGGAAGCAGCTTATATTTCACGGTTTCTGAAAATCACAAGTGGAGGGCAAAAGGCAGTCTCAAAACTCCACACACCTAGTCACATAGATTATGCCCTCCTTACTGAAGACCTCACAATCTAGAGACTGACATGCTGTTTCTAGCACTGTGCCCCTTATTTTGTAATATGCTGTAGTTTTAGAGCATTTAATTCTCAAATCTGGCAGTTTTCAGCAAGAAAAGAGTCAAGAAAAGAGTCTGCTTAAGAGTCAAGGCAGGGCTAGCCCTGGGTGGGCAGGGCTAGCCCTGGGTGGGCAGGGCTAACACCTGCTCATGAATATGCTCTTTTCTGTCTGAAAACTACCAGATTTAAGCATTAAATGCTCTAAAACTAGAGCATCTTACAGAATAAGGGACACAGCGCTGGAAACAGCATGTCTGTCGCATGTCTGTCGCTAGCTTGTGCTGTCCTCAGCAAGGGGGGCATAACCTATGTGACAGGTTCTCTTTAACTGTACCAAGTATCTCCAAATGACATCACACCACAGGTTCTATGTTAGTGCCACCCAAAACCAAAGATGATGTTTTGGCTATTCATGCTTTAAACAGTAGAACTGCAAAAAGTTTCATCTCAATAAAATTTTGTATACCTTGTGAACTATTTTTGATCAGTAATACTTATAAGAGGTAGGGTTGTTACACTACACTTCCCTATTAAATACGGTTTTTTCCCTGGATTCTACAACATGTAAATGTAACCTTATGCAGGATTTTTTACATGTTGAACTTAAATTGTGAATGTAAAATGAAATAATAAAATATAGTGTTTTACATTTTAGCAAGTTCTCTTTATTGAGCTCTTTTTAGTTGAATAAAAACATTATTTCATCTATTCTGTAGTGTTACCAACTTCTTTTGTACAGTTGTTGGTGTGGGTAAGTCACTTTAACCCCCTTAAGGCCCGGGGAATAGAGTACATCCCAGTGTCCTAAGGGCTTTGCAGGGGGGTCGCTTTCGCGACCCCCCCCAAACCGGCGGGTTTACGGCTGACGTGAACACCTGGCCCCTTACAGGCGGCATGTTTAACCCTTAGCGCCTGGCAAAGATGGGCCGCGGCGCTCAATGGAGAGAGCGGTGCCATGCCCCTTCTTTCCCGGGGCCCCCATCACCGCAGCATGCTGCGGGGATCCGATGCCTAGTGGCAGGGGGGAGCCTTGTGAAGGCTCCCCACCCCTGCCAAGTCCCCGATTGCCCCACTTACGGCCCCAGACAGGAAATGGGGGGAAACCGCCATCTTTGTACAGTCTAATGCATTGTTGGGGAACATTGACGTATTAACGATCGTGCCACCTAGTGGTCAAGGCACCAAAGGGGGACACAATGTTAAAGTAAAAAAAAAAAAAAAAGAAAGTTTTTAAAGTACAAAAAAAATATTAAAAGTTCAAATTCCCCCTCCTTTACCCATTTTACAAATAAAAACAATAAAATAATAAAAAGTTACACATTTTGGTATCGCCGCGTCCGAAAAAGTCGATCTAAAAAAATTAAAAACATCATTTATCCCGTGCGCTGAACACCGTAGAAGAAAAAAATTTCCTACGCCAAAATTGCGTTTTTTTGGTCCTTTTACGTCGCATAAAAATTGGAATAAAAGTGATCAAAAAAGTTGCATACATTCCAAACTGCTAGCGATAAAAAGTACACTTCAGCCCACAAAAAATGCTCCTCACTGATGTCTGTAGGTGGTAGTACAAATAAGTTATTGGTTGCACAAAATGGCGCCGCGGCGCAAATTTGAAAAATAGAATGTTTTGATTTTTTTTACGGTACCAAAACATAACTGAAACCCTACATGTTTGGTATTGCCGGATGCGTATCAAACTGTAGAATACAGATTACACATTATATTTCCGAAGATTGAAGTACGCCATGGAACGGCGGAGTCAACGACACGCAAGTAGAGCTAGGTCCAACAAGGACAGTGACAATAGTAGCACTTATTCGGGGCAGTTCCGAACCCCAAGCAACCGTTGATGCTATCATTTTCAGGTTTTCAGATCTTTACTTATATCGCGGGACTCAACTTGCGCGATTATTGTGAAGGTTGCTATATTATGTGTTAGGTCTACACAAACATATTGCAGGTCGTTACATTGTGGGGTGATGATGTTGGTTGGTGGGATTGAGGGTTAGGGCATATGGCCTTACGGAGGGGGTTTCAGTGAGGGTACTTAGAATAACTTAATGTGGGCGGTGAGCAGGGGGTTGGGCTTTGGTAAAGAGTTGGGGAAGAGTTCTGAGGTTAGAGATTCCACCTCGGCGTAGATTGCGTGAAAAAAGAGAAGACATTAGGGTTAAAGAAGGAGACCTGTGTAGGATTTTTTGGAGGCTAAAGTTTTTTGGGGGCTTGTTGTGGTAAGGAGGGATGGGGACAGTTGTGCACTGGTCCATACACAGTATATCTGAGTGTTCGGTTTAGGAATCTTTGACAATGCGGATAATATCCTGGAACGTAAAGCGGCTACGTTCCCCCCATAAGAGGATGATGATTTTACGACATCTTAAGAAGCTGAGACCTGACATTGCCATATTACAAGAAACGCATCTAGAGCAAAGGGACTTTTGTCGTATGCAAAAATTGTGGGTGGGGGAGGTGAGAGGCTCTGCAGCTATAAAGGGTAAGGCGGGGGTGCTTATACTTTTCAATAAGACCGCTCACTACAAAGTTATTTCTCAGGAAGCAGACTCGCAGGGCAGACTTATAAAAGTGCGGTGGAAACCTCAGCAGGAGTACTTAACCCCTTTCAATGTATTTTGCCCCCCAAAAACCCGAGATAGGGAATTTTTCCATCAACTGAATATCCAGATAGCGAAGGGGGAGGGGCTAAAGTTTGTAGTAGGGGATTTTTAACCGGGGGATTTACAAAAGGAGGGAAAGGAAAGGATGGGAAATTTTTTTTGGGGGGCAGACAGTGGGGGTGGGAAATCGAGTTTAATCAAAGAGCTTTGAATTCTACGGATTTGGTGGCGTCTGGAGACTTCGAACCCGAGGAGCGGCAGTTTACGCAAATTTTCATGCCCATTTATTTGTGGGTTTCCCCTCTCGATTATTTCCTTTGGCCCAAACAACAGGCTTTTGAGAGTGGGAAATATTTGAAATTTGGGATTTGTGTTTCGGATCATTTTCCGTTGGGTTTTTTCACTGAGGGCGTTTTTCTCTAAAGGGTCTGACATTCTGGTTTGGGGCTTCCGGGCATCTTTTTGGGGGGGGAAACTTTCCCGGGAAAATTTTTTTTTTAGTCTTTTACCATAGTGGAGTTTGGGTGGTGGGGCTGTTTTTTAGGTTTTGGACAGGTGGTTTTATTGATAAGTTCAAACAAAGGTTTCCCTTATACCGGTAAGACAGACGAGCCTCTTCAAGAAGAAATTACAGGGGTTTTGAGAGCCTGAAAACTTGCTTTGTTTGTAGGGGGACCAAATACTTATTTTCCCCCCTAATTTGGGAAATAAATTCTTTTTAAAACCCGACCAAAGTAATTTTTGGTTTTTTCTCCCCCTTTTGTTTTTCATAGTTGAAAGGTTTACCCTTGATGTCCTTACAGGGCCCCTCTCATTTTTTTTTTTGTTTGGGGGGAACTTGCCAAATTGGTGGCTGTTCAGTGTGTTATATTATCAAAATTCTGCTTCTCCCCTTCCCGTGCTAGCTTCCCAAAGACAAGGAGTCAAAAGCTTTAAAAGAAGAGTTGGTTTTACTCCCAAAACAAAAAAAAAGTTTTGCAAAGTTTAAAAGAGTAAATGGCCAAAACCCTTTCTTCAATGTCCTTACAAGGGGAAAAAATATAAGCATTTAAAAATAAAACATCTTCTAACATAAAAACAACCTCCTTAAACCCAAATTAAATTTCTTTGCAAAAATAAATTTTCCCAAACCTAAAATTTCCTCCCGACAAACCCAACTTTGGGTGTATATATTGAAAATGGGGAAACCAATCACGCCTTCACCATGCCCCGAAATTTCCCCCCCTTACTCCAAAATCTTCCGGCCCTTTTTTATGGTTGTTATCCAATCATCTTCCCGTTATCCGAAAAAACCCTTATTTGTTGTGATTTTCTTCCCCTTTTTGTGAGGCGCTGTGGGATTTGAAAAGTCCTGAAAAATCTAATTAGGCCTGAGGGTTTGTTACCATAAAAAACAGTCAAAAGCATTCCAAAAACAGTCCTGGGGCCCCCGACAAAGGGATATTTTCCCCCAAATTATTTACTCTCTGTTGCCATCCCTAGTGAACATGTTTTGTTTAAACAATGGAAACCCAAAAACCCTTAGGAAACAAAAATTTTTTTGGGTTTACCAAATGGATAATTGTCCTTGCCTCCCGTTATTTCTGTTCCATCCCGGTTTTTTTCCATGTAGAACCCTTTTTGGATAAAATGTCTTCCCCAAACCCCGATGCCATTTGCTTTTGATCTGCGGATTATATTGGATATAAATTTATGTTCAGGTTTAAAGTCCATTTTCCCAAATTTTAAATATGGCCCCCTTTTTGTCCTGAATGACAATAATCCCATTTAAAATCCACGCTTGCATAATCTTCTCCAGTTCTTTTGTTAGTAAGAGGGGAACCCCGCCATAGCCTTCCCCCAAAATTCATTCATTCATGTAAAAATTTTACTGGGACATTGAAATAGGGGATTGAAATACAAAAGCCCCCTGTTTCAGAATTTAAATTTATTAAAACAATCCCCAGAACCCAAAGATTCCTTTTATCTATTTTAACAAAAAAAAATTTATTGAACATTAAATAACAATAATTTTTTTTTCAAAATCAAAAGGGGTTCCCCACATCAGTTACCTGAGGGGACCCCTTTTTGTTACTTGGCCCAAACTTTAAGGATAGGATTCCAAAACCTTTTTATAAAATAAATGTCACACACACAAGTAAATTGCAATGGGATAAAACTCCCGCAAAAAAATGAGCAGACAACCCAATCAGATGGACTAAATAGTTCAAGATTCTATTAGCTGCACTAAAATGCCCAAACACGATCTCCCACCAATAGCCTTTACCATTACCCTCCAATAGGTGAGTAATCTGCTTCAGTTCATTCTGATCATGACGTATGAGGATTGTGTCATCTGCTCCTTCTTGCTCTAGCTTTCTTACAGATATTTATCACTGTCAAATTTAAGTAACCAGTTGTGGAGCTCTCTACCCATTCCGAGTTCCATTGCTTGCAAATCAATGGAGTGTGATATGATAAAGGACCATACTCGACCGTATGAGATTTCACAGAAATGTAGGCCTTCATGTGATGCCATAAAATGTTTCCTTAATCTTTAGATTAAAAGACGACTATTAAAAAAATGTAAAGTAGTTGTTGGGCAGAGTTTGTTAATTTGTTGTATTAGATTGATGGAAATTGTTAAATAAAAAAAAAAATTATGAGATTAAACAACAATTAGAAAAGTATGAAGCTTTCAGAAAGAGATGACCAATAGTATGTATAATCTTAGATTGCATACAGTGATAGCGGATGAGGTTGTTCTTGCAAAGGCTAAAAATGTGTGAACCATTAACTAAGTTGACTGAATAATTGTCAGCAAAAACACAGAATGGGGAGAAGGAGCTGATGAAATGTAAACATGCAACTAACATTGCATTTGATAAATTGGCGGAAAAATGTATTGCCAATCATGTATATATAACAAACAAACAAAAAAAATACATAATACTCAAAATGTGCCAGAAGCTCCTACTACTATAACCACTGTGTTAAATACTGACAATACTGTAGAAGTACCACTTATCATTAGTGGATTAAACCATAAAAAATGGATGACACTGTTAAGAAAGATTGGACCAATCCCACGCCAATTGTCAACAAAACTTGTCGTCATTTTATGTCCAGGATCCAGAAATTTCGGCTTCTAAATTGATGCTTCATATATGGACCTGGAACAAAAGAACAAGAGCAGTATCAAATTCTTAGCAATGATATCATTTTACATTGATCTGCATGAATCCAGCTCTCTGTATCCCCCCTTTTCATGCACTTCATGCATCTTTCTTGTTTCCTTCTCCTTTAATTTACGGCTGCGCCTGTATCCAGTAGAATATTTGTACGATGGCCCCTTATCGCACTCTGAATACAGGGTCTACCGCCCTTGTCCCTATGTGGCTGGTATATTAGGGACAATACTGGGGCCTATTATTTAAAATATGGATTTGTTGGAGGTGGAATTTTTTACTTTTCTCGCATCGCCACCATTGCCTTTCCTATTTTCCTGACTTCTTCTATAAGTGGACCATATAATGTCACTTCATGAGTTTGCTGTACACCATTTGTTGCATTATCTACTTCTTGCTGTTGGTAATGCTTCCTAGGAATAAAGGATCAGTTGTTATGGAATTTCCTATTACTATTACATGCTTTCATAGTGTGACCTGTATTTGGAAACTTTATGTTTTCTTAATTTTTCACAATCTCTGATATATTCCTTAGATGCATGGTGTCATGACTGATCTCCTGAATCCAATCTTTTAGAATGTTGACAAAGGTTTGATATGAATTTGCATTCCTCAATGCAACCTTTGTTGGGTAATCTAAAAAAGTACATTTATTTTGTTTCTTCACAGGCCATAAGGGTGCATTGTTTGTGGATTGACACTCTCTGATTACATTTTGTGTCAGCAAATCCTCCAGTGTTTTTTTCCCCCACTGTATGGCAAATTGCATGCTGATTCTGAGGTAAATTCAGCGGTAAATCTGTGCAAGAATCGGCATACAAATAAGCCGTGTGAACATACCCTGATCAGGACGTGGGAGCCTGAAGCTAGCTGTGAACAGCAGCCTCTGTGAAACAGCATAATGAGAACACTTGTTTTTTCACACCATGTACATTGACTGCTATAAACAGCCTATGACAAACTTCTGGGTTCAAATCACAGTAAGGCTTTGTTCACACGGTGTCTTTTTGACTGTATTTCAGAGCGTAATTGTGCTGCAATATGCCCCGAAATACAGTCTCTAACTACGGTAATTCATAGCTCTGGCCATAGCACTGGCCAGCTCGTACTTCTAAATCACCTTAGGTATTATGCAGTATAAACAGAGTGGGATACATAATCTGCTCTCAGAAGGTTCCCCCAGGTAAGGTCTGATGTTGTAACTGCTGTGGGAGGATCAAGGGATAGTGTACATAAATGCACCCTTTAATGAATCCTATACGTTCGTATCTGTCCCATAAAGGCTGATATTGTATCCGTTTAATCTTTTACACTATCCCATACTTCATTTACATGGTATACTTGTCAGGTGGAGGCCGAAGGGACACTCTTGACACTCTTTTAGCCTCCACCTGACAATTCATCCCAGTGGAGTCGTTTAACGGGTACATGGGGAACACAACGCACACGTTAAATGTAAGGCGATGTCTACACTGCATAAGAAAACAACCATATCGCCGGCGCTTTTTGTTTTTTAAAAGCGCCGCAGATACGATCGTTAGTGCGGCCCCATAGCCGGCAATAGAAAAGACGAGCTGCTGTCTACACACTTCAGGAAAACGAGAAGCGACTGCGGCTTTTGTCACAAAGCGTGACAAAAACCGCGGTCCTGCATCAGAGAAAAAATGGATGCTTTTGGGCCATTTTTTGTCTGCTGCAGTGTAGACATAGCCTAAGGAAAAACTTGATATTGTAAACTAAATCTCTGAAACTGCTCTTCACAGGTCAGAAACAAAATGGCTATCCCTACAGATAAATAAAATCATGTACACTATACTTAGTAAACATACTGTACATTTTTTTTATCATTAACTTTTTATTGAAATTTTATCGTTACAGAAGTAAAAAAAAAAAACAAATCAAATTTTGAAAACCAAAAACAGTAAAAGAACAAGCCATGTAGATTCAAAAGCAATCTTAAAAAAAATATGACACTATTCAGATAAATCAATTAAAACTTTCCATCCTTGAATGAACATATCATAACATGGGAAATAGAGTAGAATACACTATCTTAGAATAGAATGTGGTATCGAACAACTATTTTGCGTAAGTCGAGGTAGACCAGATCATCCATCTATCTAACCTTTTAGGGACCATATTAGGAGGGATTAGCAAACATGTCTCACTATGGAATTGTATGTAACTCTGTTAATGACCACTGCAAAATTTAAGGGAGAAAGCGATTTCCAGTGATGGGCTATGGTTAGTCAGGCGGCTATAAGAATGTGTTGAATTACTGTTTGATGAGAATGGGGTATATCACCTAAGGATATGTCCAATAGGGCTAGTTCTTGAGATAGATTGAACTGTGAATGAAACTATTTCTGTATGAGTTGTTCCACATCAAACCATAATAATTTGGTTATAGGACAGGACCACCACATATGTGATAGCGACCCAGCTGACCCACATTCTCTCCAACACATTTTAGAGGTGCCCAGAAACATATGAGCCGTGCACACTGGAGTAAGATACCATCGGAGATTAATTTTCCTAGACAGTGCTAAGTGTTTAATGCAATTTGAATGCTTCAAGACCGAAACTGCTGATTTCCACCATTCCTCTAAGGGAAAAGACTTGGCAAACTCTGCTTCCCATTTAATTATATAATCGGGCTTGGACTCACAATTGTTGAGCATTAAAGTAGAATAGGCCGCTGATAGTCTTCCAATTTGGCGGTGTTACGGTCTGGAGGTGGATCCACGGGACCACCGCAGGTGATGGCGTAAGCCCACACCAGGGAGTGGAATCTAAGTGGGACCCGGTATTCGCCAGAGCCCGCCGCAAAGCGGGATGGTCTTGCTGCGGTGGGTGTCCACCAGGTCACTACCACTGGCGGGGCTTGCCTGCGGTGGCAGCCAAGGGTACGAGGTACAGGATCGGCAGGCAGGCTCGTAGTCGGGGACAGGCAGAAGGTCAGGACAGGCAGCTCTGGTTCGTAGACGGTGGACAAGCAGAAGGTCAGGACAGGCGGCTCTGGTTCGTGGTCGGTAAACGTAGGCAGGAGGTCGTTACATGGTAGACAAGACTGGAACACAATGGAAAGCTTTTCACCTTGGAGAATACAACAAGGATCCGGCGAGGGCCGGCAGGAAAGGGCCAGACTAAATAGGAGCAGTGCCCGGTAATGAGCCAATTACCGGCGCACTGCCCCTTTAAATTCAAACTGCCGGCACGCGCGCGCCCCTAGGGGCGGAGCTACGTGCCGGGAGACGGAGCCAGACAGAACAGGAGCGCGGCTGGGTAAGTGAACGCCGGAGGGGGCTGAGACATGAGCGGACCCCGAACCCGACGTACGGGACGGCGCTCCGCTAGAGGCAGGGGCACGGGCGCGCCTGCGACCCGGGACAGTGGTCGCAGGGGCGTCCGGGACAGTACCTCCCTCCCTTGGGCCCCCCTCTCTTACTGGAATGAAGAAATCTTTGGATGAGGTTGCGGTTCAGGATATTCTCCTCCGACTCCCAAGACCTCTCTTCGGGACCGAACCCCTTCATGTCCACCAGGAAGTATCGCTTTCCCCTAGTTCTCCTCATTCCCAGAATATTCTTGACTTTGAAGACATTGGGTGCATCAGCCACAGACGGAGGAGGAACCGCCTTCTGGGAAAAATGATTAAGGACCAGGGGTTTCAATAAGGAGACATGAAATGAATTGGGGATTCTCATCGTAGGAGTGAGCCGAGTTTGTATGACACCGGGTTGATGCGCTGATGACCTCAAAGGGTCCCAGAAACGGGTCCCAGTTTGTGGGAAGGCATCTTTAGGCGGACATAACGAGACGAGAGCCACACTTGTCACCTGGGGAGAAGACTGGAGGGGGATTACTTCTTCTGTCCGCTTGAGTCTTCATGCGCTCGGAAGCGCGGAGCAGCGACTGGCGGGTCTGGGACCAGATGACATTCATATCTTGGACCAGTGCATCCGCCGCCGGGACCTCAGAGGAGGTTGCCAGAGGGAGAGGAGGGCGGGGATGCAGGCCATACACGATGTAGAAGGGGGAGGCCCCCGCGGACTCAGACTCAAGAGAGTTGTAGGAGAACTCCGCCCACGGCAGTAAATTGGACCAATCGTCTTGACGTGCCGAGACGAAATGGTGAAGGTAACATCCCAAGACTTGGTTGACCCTCTCCACCTGGCCGTTCGTCTGCGGGTGGTACGCCGAAGAGAAGTCGAGCTTCACCTGAAGTTGGTTGCACAGGGCTCGGCAAAACCTGGAGACAAATTGGACTCCCCGGTCCGAGAGAATTTGCTGAGGGAGTCCATGCAGACGAAACACATGGAGGAAGAATAGCTCAGCCAGGCGGGAGGCAGATGGCAACCCCTGGCAACGGGACGAAATGCACCATTTTGGAAAAGCGATCCATAATCACCCAAATAATGGTGTTGCCAGACGACGGGGGGAGGTCAGTTATGAAGTCCATCGAAATGTTGGTCCAGGGTTGAGCGGGAATGGGTAGTGGCTGAAGTAGGCCTGCTGGCTTGTGACGTGGCGTCTTCTTGCAGGCACAGGAGTCACAAGACGAAACGAAATCCTTAACATCCTTTTCCAGCTCTGGCCACCAATAGAACCGGGATATCAGGCAGAAGGTTCTTCGGGCGCCGGGATGGCCAGCCACCAATGAGCAATGTCCCCATCTTAAGATACGTCTGCGGAGAGCAGGACGCACATAAGTCCTTCCAGGAGGGACCTTCCGGAGGTCCACTGGAGCTGCCGAGATGAGACGTTCTGGAGGAATTATGTGTTCTGGAGCAGTATCTTCCCCCACCACGTCGGAGGCACAGGAGAGAGCGTCAGCTCTCACATTCTTCTCGGCTGGCCTGAAGTGGATCTGAAAATCGAACCGGGAGAAGAAGAGCGACCACCTAGCCTGGCGTGGGTTAAGTCGCTGAGCCGTCTGCAGATATTGGAGGTTCTTGTGGTCCGAGTAGATACGGATGGGAAAACGGGCGCCCTCCAGCAGATAACACCACTCCTCCAGAGCTAATTTTATGGCTAGTAGCTCCCGATCGCCAATCGTGTAATTCCTCTCGGCCGATGAGAAAGTCTTGGAGAGAAGCCGCACATTACAGTCTTACCCGTGGGCCCTTTTTGCGTAAGAACTGCTCCGGCTCCTACAGATGAGGCATCCACCTCCAGTGTGAAGGGCTTCGTGGAATCCGGGCGTGCAAGGATAAAGGCCGTAGAGAAGGCGGACTTGAGCTTCGAAAACGCCTCCTCGGCCTCGACCGGCCAGCTGCGTGGATCGGCTTGTTTCTTGGTGAGGGCTACTATCGGGGCCACCAGCGTAGAGAAGTGGGGGATGAACTAGTGATAGTAGTTGCAAAACCCAAGAATCGCTGGATAGCCCACAGCCTGACTGGGCGTGGCCACTGCAACACAGCAGACCGTTTTGCTGGGTCCTTCCGTAGGCCTTGGTAAGAGATGACGTACCACAGAAATGGGAGGCTAGTCTGATGGAAGAGGCACTTCCCTAGCTTGGCATACAGGGGTTCTCCCGGAGACGTCTCAGTACTTGACGAACATGGCTGCGGTTGGGTCACGAGGTCAGGAGAGAACACCAGATGTCATCAAGGTAGACCACCACGCAGGTGTGAAGGAGGTCCCTGAAGACATCATTCACTAGCTCCTGAAAGACGGCGGGAGCATTGCACAGTCCGAAGGGCATCACCAGGTACTCAAAGTGCCCATCCCTGGTGTTGAAGGCTGTCTTCCATTCGTCGCCCTTGGGATTCGGACCAAGTTGTAGGCCCCTCTCAGATCAAACTTGGAGAAAATCTTGGCGCCCTGCAAGCGATCAAACAGTTCAGTGATCAGCGGCAATGGATAACGTTTTTTTACCGTGATCTTGTTCAAGCCCCGGTAATCTATGCAGGGCCGCAAGGTACCGTCCTTCTTCTTCAGGGAAAAAAACCCCCGCCAGCGAGGTGAGGATTTTCGGAAAACCCCCTTTCCCGGAGATTCTCCTGGATGACCAGAAATTTGGGGTCTCAGGAACCAACAGGGGGAGACTGGGCCCCGGGGAGAATGTACCCGCAGAAATCGATTGGCAGTCGAAAATTGGGGCGATGCGGAGGGACTCCAGCTTTTCTCTCAGAGAACACATCGGCATACCCCAGATATTCGGGAGGAAACCCGGGAAACGGCTCCGAAGGGTTGCGCGAGGCGGGAAGTTTGGGGCGAGGTGCCACCAAAAAACCCCCCCAAAAATTGGGCCCCAAGAACACCTCTCCATAGCCCATCCGGGATAGAAGAGTGGAGCCGCAAAAATGGGGTCCGAGGGGACGCCGATGGGAGGGGGGCGCACTAGAAGGAGACTTTTTTTTATGCACGCCCCCACATGGGGACAGGGGCTTGGGTGAAAAACTGGATGGTTCGCAAAGCACCCCCGCGGGGAGAGTGACACGGTTTCCCCAGGCTACCAGAACCCGTTTAAGCTTCATAGGGTCTGGTGTATGAAGTTCCCGCAGAGCCCGATCCGAAACCCCGGAATTGGAAGTAAACCAGTCCTGACACACCCCCCCCGGCACAACAGGCGTGGAGAGGGGGGGTTGCCCTAGGAAGCCTCCCACAGATCCTGGGTGCGGAATTTTTCCCGCAGGTTGGACGCTTGGGCAAATTCCTTAAAAAAGCCTGGGCTCCCACAGTAAGGACAATTTCCCTTTTGCCGACGCTGGGCCAACTCTTGCTCAGAGGGCGAGCCCGATCAATCGCATGGTCGTCGGGGTTTTGGCATTTGTGGGCAGGGGCCCTGGAACACCGGTACCAGGCAGGAAACCGGGGGTTGGGCTGACTGGGCTTTGCTGAAGCTCCTTCCCCGTTCAATGAAGCGTACATCGATGCAGGCCCTAAGGTCATCACGAGGGAGGCGGGGGTCCCACTGCCAAACATCCTTTAAATCGAAGAGCCCCTTTTTGGAAATAGCAACAGAGCACCCGTTCCGGACTTTTTAGAGGGGCCCGAGACCGACAGTTCCCCCGGCGTAGGTTTGGAGGGGTTCTCAGCGGAGGATGCACGGGCGGTTTTCCCGAAAACACTGCGGAAATCACTGAGGGAACGCTGTAGATCCCCTCACTGGGGTGTTTGCCCTAGGGGGTACCTGCCCAAGGCCCTTTGGAGGGAGGGACCCCGAAAACCAACTTCACACTTCGACAGGAATTTCACCCTAGCTCCACGTGCAAAGAGCTTGGGTATAACCCCCCGCACAGTCTCGGATCTCCTCGAATTTAGATGGGGCGACAGGGCCCCAGGAACCTAGAGGGGAGGACAACCGCTGGAGCTGGCGAAGGTTTCTGCGCGGGCGGTGAAAAATTTCGCAACTGGTGATAGGGGTAAAGTGCGCGCCCCCACTGGCGGGCAACAACGGGCGTCAGACCGCCAGGCTGGGTAAACGGGGACCTTGGGGGTCCAGGCCGGTTTTCCTACTGTTACGGTCTGGAGGTGGATCCACGGGACCACCGCAGGCGATGGCGTAAGCACACACCACGGAGTGGAATCTAAGTGGGACCCGGTATTCGTCAGAGCCCGCCTCAAATCGGGATGGTCTTGCTGCGGCGGGTGTCCACCAGGTCACTACCACTGGCGGGGCTTGCCTGCGGTGGCGGCCAAGGGTACGAGGTACAGGATCGGCAGGCTCGTAGTCGGGCACAGGCAGGAGGTCAGGACAGGCGGCTCTGGTTCGTAGACGTGGACAAGCAGAAGGTCAGGACAGGCGGCTCTGGTTCGTGGTCAGTAAACGTAGGCAGGAAGTCGGTACACGGTAGACAAGACTGGCACACTATGGAAAGCTTTTCACCTGGGAGAATACAACCAGGATCCAGCGAGGGCCGGCAGGAAGGGGCCGTACTAGATAGGAGCAGTGCCCGGCAATGAGCCAATTACCGGCGCACTGCCCCTTTAAATTCAAACTGCTGGCGCGCGCGCGACCCTAGGGGCGGAGCTACGCACCGGGAGACGGAGCCAGACAGAGCAGGAGCGCGGCCGGTAAGTGAACGCCGGAGGGGGCTGAGACATGAGCGGACCCTGAACCCGATGTGCGGGACGGGGCTCCGCTGGAGGCAGGGGCACGGGCGCGCCTGCGACCCGGGACAGTGGTCGCAGGGGCGTCCATGACAGGCGGTTAATAACTGAAAGAAATTGGTGGAATGGGGTCTTAAACGGTGGAACAGGAGGGTTAATCGAAGAGGAAACTGTATGTTGAATTTGGAGATACATGTAAAATTGAGAATTTGGTAGGGCATATTCAGAAGCAAGTGTTTGGAATGCTTTGCAGATTCCTTCTGAAAAAAGATCTCCAATCAGCAGAATACCTTTAGTAATCCATAGGTTGACCGGAGCACTCGGAATAACTCCATATAACATAGACAACGGGCATCTGTCCCTGTCTACATGAACATGAGCATCTCACGCATCATATTGTTGCCAGGTTTTAATTAGGTGTTGGACTGTTACCGATCCATAGTGTGGCGGTTGTGGAAATCCACAAAGTAGCGCCACTAAGTGATCCCTTCTCTGACCTTGGGTATACCATCGAATTTTCCATAGATGCCCAATTATGTGAATGTGGCATGTTCCAGTGTACATAATGGGTTCTAAAATCTAAGAAATGTTGTAGAGCAGTAGGTGTTGGTACGGCCATACCGCCATGTTGTTTTCGGATATAGAGATATTGCTTTTTAAATCTGGGTTTTTTGGACCCCCATATAAACTTTATAAAAAGGGACTGTAGTTTTTTTTAGTAGTGTGGTAGGGACCATAAAGGGAAGGGCTCTCAATATATATAGGAATTTGGGAATAAAAAGCATTTTGGTTAAATTAATTTTGGCTATCCATGATAGCGAGGTTTGTTGCAGTTTAGTTATATCTGCAGGTAGAATTGACTATAAATCTTCCCAATTAGCTTTCATAGTTTTGCGGATGTCAGGGAAGAGTTTGATGCCTAAGTAAATAATAAAGGAGTTAGACCATGTAAAATTAAATTGGGATAACCTTGAGAATGCGGCATGCGAGCAATTGATAGGTAAGATCGTGGACTTAGATTGAAACATCTGAATATGATTATAATACATCTAATAGAGCTGGAATAGAGGTTTCTGGGCTTCTACACATGACAAGAACGTCATCAGCATAGAGACTGCCTTTGTGGCTATGTTGGCCTGCAATTATACCCTCTATTGAAGGAGACTTTCTGATCAGTTCCGCAAGCAGTTCAATGCATAAATAAAGAATTAAAGGCGAAAGCGGGCAGCCTCGTTCCATTTGTGATGGGAAAGACGTGTGACAAAAAGCCTGAGGAAAAAACCAAGGCCGATGGTGTCGTATAAAGAGAAGTGATCGCCTCAAATATGGGTCTGGAGAAACCAAACCTAAAGGGGATTTGCCAGGACGCCAGTTACCTACCTCTTATCAGCACTGGAGCAAGATTTATACAAATCATGCTGAGTCATGAAGCTGCAGGGGAGAGAGGGAGGGGGTGAGTGAGGAGTGAGGAATCCAAGGGAGCTTCTCAAAACTTAACTGAAATAATAACAGTACAAGAGTGTATTCTCAATACAACAAGACACAGCCTCAGACTGCACTTTCTACCCGGTGCCTTAAAAGCTCATTCATTTTGCCTGTCATCAGATAAGAAGTGTTTCACGCAAGCGCGGCCTGTCAGCTCCTGGGTCGTGTCTAGTGGAAGCTTTGAGGTAACTAAGGGGGATTGAGAAATGCTGTAGCTCTCAGAGTTTTCACTTTTTTTAATCACATATATTTAGAAAAGTGATTAAATACCCATTTTGGAGGTTCCCACGTCAACATTACATGGTGGCAAAACCCCTTTAAGTAAAACCTCTTGCATATACGTCCAAATGATTTGGTTTCTCTGTCAAGGGAGAGGAGTAAAGATGGGGTTTTGTCTTTATTGTTTATTTTTAGGACATTTAAGAAACGCCTGATGCTGTCCCTTGTCTGCCTATTTTTAACAAAGCCTACTTGGTCTGGATTAATTAGATTTGGTAAGGTAGTGCTGATCCTATTTATGAGAATTTAAAAGAACAGTTTAATGTCACAATTAAGTAAAGATATTGGCCTGTAATTGGTAATTACATCTTGTGGCTTCCCCGGTTTAGGAATTGTGACACTGGTGGCTGTTAACATCTCTACGGGAGGGGAGTTAGTCTCAATGATTGAATTAAAAGTATTTAAGATGTGAGGGCTACGGGTTGAATGAAAAAGTTTATATTACTCATTATTTAAACCATCTGGTCCTGGGGATTTGTTCAACTTCATTTGATTTATTGCTCGATCTAATTCTTGTTGGGAAATTGGGGAATTTAGGAAATCTAGTTGTTCTGACTCCAAAGACGGTAAAGTCATTTTTTTTAGTAAGGATTTTTTTTCTTCTAGTTTTATAGGCGATAGCGAGGGGTCTTCTCTGAGATTATATAGTGACTTATAATATTGTGCAAAGGAGTCTGCAATGTGTTGGGGATTAAAGATTTTCTGTTTTTTAACTGTGAGAAACGCGATTTTCGATTTGGCTTGAGTTTGCTTAATCCTATGAGCTAGGAGTTTACCCGGGCAATCTCCCTGGATGTAAAAATTCCATCTTAACCTAGCAAGAGTGGCTTTGTATTTTGCAGGCTTATGATTTTCAGCTGTTGTTTTAAGGAAGATAATTCCTTTACAGCATCTAGGGATGAGGTTTTTTAAATAATTTCGTCCGTTAGTCGGATGTTTTCCAAAAGGTTATTAAATTCTTTTTCTTTTCTAAGTTTTTCTCTAGAAGCTATTTGTATGAAGGCTTTGTGGGCACACCATAATATTGCCAGAGATGATACCGAGGAGACATTAAGATCAAAGTATTCTTTTATGGCTGTTCTAATTTCTTCAGAAATCTTTTCTGACTTGAGTAGGAAACTAGTCTCCAAAGGGAGTAGGATGGTAAAGGGAAATCGTCTTTCAAGGTGAGAAAAATGGGTGCATGGTCTGACCAAGTCTAAATAACCTATTTCTGTGGAATGTACCTTATATAAGGTTTGCTTATTAGTAGGAAAGAAATCTATACGGGAGTGTGATTTTTTTAGCCGCTGAGTAGAAGGTGTAATCACTTTCGTAGGGTG